>NCKU01001308.1:0-26820 GCA_003675995.1 Dinothrombium tinctorium | reverse complement strand
ACTTTAAATACAAATTATCTTCATAGTTTTTTAGATGACTTCTAAAGTAGATTTGAAAAGAAATTTCTGTTCAAGCTTATAGGAAATTTCATTTTTTGGTCGAAATTTGAAATTTAAACACAAAAGAATGAATCAATTAAAATTTTATTAACATTTATTTAACACAAAAACAATATTTTTACATTTCATAATAGTTTTCATATATTTATACTTTAAATTCGATATTACAATTTATGATGGAAGATATGAAATTTTGAGCAAATTTATGCTGAACTTTTATCAAATATTTTTTCATTTTTTTTTCTTAGCCATATTCTTTTGAATTGATTTTGTAGAATAGTTTTTTTTTCAACATCATTAACTGCAAAGTATTTACCATTAAATTATATTGAGCGACGATCACGATAAATTTAATAATCAATATGTATGAAAAGATGATTTGATCAACATTTTCTTTTTATTCAGTGAAATGTGTAAAAAAAATTCACGAATTCGTTCATTACTATGATGATCACTTTTTTAATATTAATGTTCTCATTATTTTGACTAGATCATATGTTCTTTTAATTCAGAAATAGATTGTTCTGCGAATAGAATCTAATTAAGATTGACAAACGAATAAATTAAATTTTAATTTGGTTAAAATTTGCTTTTAACTTGTGATCAAAGAAAAAAATCGAGAGCAGCTAATCAGATTTACTGAAACAAAAATTAAAAAATTATTTAATCTTATTCGCTTCGGATAGTTTGCTTTCAAATCTAACAAATGAAAATTTCGTTTGAAATATAAAACGTCGTTTGAATGAAAAATTTTATTTTTCATTAAGTTCAAAGCTCTCTGCATTAAGCTGTAATGTTTCTCAAGTGAAAATGTGTTTTAAATTTATTATTCAAATGTTTGGCTCTTTTTTAACATTTCACTGAATAATTTTGACATCGATTTTTAAAAAATTTCACCACCAATAATCGATGAAAATCTACGATTCAATGTGTGTTTAGCACTACTTTTTGCAGAAAAAAGTTTTTCAGTGAAGCATATTTTCCATTGTTGATTTTTTCTGCACAAAGTTGTACCTGCGTCGGCGAGTACCAAAAATCGTTTAGCTTTATTAAGCTTCTATAGCATTTGCCTTTGGCGAGTAAATCGCTTCGCTTTTACTTTTTTAATCTTTGAAATTGAAAATTTGTTAAATAGACATCGAGCAGTTCGCTCAGCGTTTTTGCGTTTATTTCTTTAGCTTCAATTTTATTTTAGACGTCAGTTGCTTTCGCTTTCGTTCTACCGAAACCAGAAAAAATTTTTGTCGTCGTTTTTAAATCACTGATCGGAATATGAATGGTCTCAGCCTCGTGATGACAACTAGCCGCAGCAGCAGTTGCAGCAGCAGCGTTGCCGTTTAATTTTTTAATGCAAAACAGCTTTGTAAATGTTTTGCGAAACATGTGCGACATTGTACAATATAAAATAAAATTAATCGCGCTATTCACTAATGCAAGCATATCGAGCAGTTCGCCTAATGGTAAGTACACAGTAACGTGAAATTTTTCACCGATAACACCGCTTAAAAGCGCTAAAATACCAGACGGAAATTCGGTGATTAAGAAAAGTAATAAAACCGCGAGCAACATTCGAGTAGTGCGATCACTACTCTGTCCCGTTGTCGAAGATGATTGCTGCTGATGAGCGGACAGAAAATTGCAATGATTTTTGCTATTGAACATCAGTGAATTCTTCTTCTTCGATTTGCTATCATTTACATTGTGCGAACTCTTCGCTTCGCTCTCGATATTCGTCGCTTCTTGCGTCGAACGTGACATTTCTTTCGCTATCAACCTATTTTGATGCAAACGTTGCTTACGCTTGTCGGCTTCGACCAGCACTCGGATTAAAGCTAAGCTAAAATATGTAAGCAGAATGCACGGAACGAGTTTAGTTCCAACGCCGAACACCCAAAAATTTGCTTTCTTCAACAATTCGCGATTCTTCAACGAAATCTCACTGTAATCGACCTGCGCAATTTTTAATCATTGTGAGTAATTTATCTGCTCGTAAGCAAAATTCTCGTTTGAGAATTTGTTTAAAAGCTTACTCGAAATACGCTTTGCCCTTCGATCGTTGTCCGCACAATTGTGTACGATAAAAATGCCGGCGTACAGCAGATAGGCACTATAATGTACGTACAAATTATAGCTAGCCAAGCACTTTGTTGCGTGCACCACGTTTTACTATCAGTTGGATAGCTGAAAACAAGAGAAAAAATTAATTAAATTAATTTTAAAATGTAAATTTAGTTGAGCTAAGACTTGTGATCAATGAAGTGTTGAGATTTCAAAAAATTCGCTTTTGCCAAAAAAGTTAGAGGAATTAAAAAATCAATTAATCCTTTTAAATGAAAAGTTTAATATTTTAGCGAGATTAAGTTGAAACAAGCGAAATATATGAGGTCATAATAAATTTGTCAAACGAAATTATCGATTTTTTTAAACAATCACTGAAAAGGATTAGAGTGGAGATTATGTGTAAATATTTTTCAAATAATTTCACTTTAAAACTAATGAATAAAAGATGAATTAAGCAATTTGTCAAATGAAAATAATCATTTAGCTTTAAAACGCAGGATGTGCGCTTGAATACTATCACGTCACGCAACTTTATATGATTAGTTCTCTTCATAGCCATGAATTTTGGTTCTGAAAAATACCGAAATTTAGATTTTTCCAAGTAAAGTGAAACTTCTTTTTTGTGCCAGATTCCAATTTCAATGAGACTTGATAGGTAGATTGAAGTTTATTAAAGTATTGAGATTACCCTCATCACAGATGCAAATTTTGCACGAGAAGCAAGTTATTCACGTGCAAACTTTAAGTCAATGGCGAAAATTTTTGTTTTTTCGATTGCGGGCTTAAGTCTCAGCCGATTCTAACCCGATTAGTTTAATATGAAAGTACTATTCAACTTCAATCTGATGAAAGATGTCTAATAATTCTGTATAAAAGTATTAAAAATTTGCTTTTAAGATGTTTTAACATTAATAATTATAGAGATAAAAATAATATTGCAACGCGCTTACTTCTCCTCACCTCCCATCCCAACTTACATTCAGCCGCGTCGTCCGTCAAGCTACACGTAAGCAAGTTTTTACCTGTATACGTGTAGTTCTTCGTTTGACTCCGAAGAAGACGGACGCAACGCGACGGTAAGTTTTTTCTTTTTTTTTATCCCACACCCTTGCCCTACCCGTGACCCTATCCGCGCGAAAAGATGGTTTTTTAAGTATATGTTTATGTGTTCAATCAAATTATGAATTAACTCTTCATTTGAAGTACGTTTGACACAACGCACCTTTCAAACAACAACAACCCATATATCTTAATCATCGAACGCTATGATTATAAACCCGGAACTCGCCGACACAATAGATAGCAACTTTCATTCACCTATATTGATCTTCAAAACAACTTCTTAAACCTATATATTTTTTATTTAAGCTTATTTTTTCGTGGTATATATTTGCACGTAGATGACACTTATAAACATGTTAAGCTTTTCTATTTTATTTTATAACACTAACAAAGTGTTTGTTCAACTACGCTTCATTGGCTTAAAATCTATTGTCGCTTACTATAAAATTTTACGACTTTTAACAATTTTTATAACTTAATCGCACAATCACGAATATTTTGTATATAAAAAAGGATAACCGTAAAGAAATTGCAATGATTCTCTATCTGTGCTTGCCTTTCGTTGTAATCCGATATTATAAGTTGTGATAAAATTGTTCCTAATGTTAGTAATTTTAAAGTTGTAGCTACTGCTTCTAAATTTGCCGTTCTATCATGTCATATTGATACAACTCAGTTATTTTTATCCTTTATACTGGTGCTTGTACTTCACCTTGCGAAACTAAAGGCTGAAATAAACTTTGCGTCAAGAACTAAGATCTAAGATTGCCTATTTTAAACCGCTGTCTATCCAAAAACCCTACTTGTTCTATCTCGCTCCATTTCCTTTATACTTTGGTCGTAGAGACGTCTTGTTGGCTTGGACTCTGATTATCTACCTATTTTTCGCCCTCAAACATCTGTTTACGCTAAATATTAAGTTCGCTAACACTGAGTTGACGGACTTTTCAACAACGCAAAGTAAAAACTAATTCAGCGCGATATGCTATAAGAATGAGATCTCCCGATGCTAACACTAAACAACTATTAAAAACAACCGGAGCGATTCCCATCTTTAGACGGTATGTTAAAATATATAGCACATAATGAGTTTAAACATTATGAAATTAAACATTGAAAATTAATTGGGTGAGAATCGGTTGAGATTTAAGCCCGCAATCGAAAAAAATTAAATTTATAAAGTTTGCACGAGAGTAACTTGCTTCACGTGCAAAATTCGCATCTATGATGGATATAATCTTAATACACTAAGCACTTATAAAATTCTATATAATATCAAGTCTCATTAAAATTGTCATTTAGCATAGAAAGAAGTTTGATTTATAGAAGACAAATCTAAATTTACATTATTTATTTAATTATAAATAGTTTATTTTGTTATTCTTTGTAATTTTTGGTAATTTTAAATTCCGGCAAATATGATTAGGACAAGTGTCATTCTGGCAAGTGAACCAAACCCAAAAATTTAGTGTAAAACTTATTTAAAAAATTTTAAAACAAAAATTATTGAGCATTAAAGAAAAATCGTACAAATTGATTATTTAATATTCAATAATCTTGATTTCGTGTCAAGAGAACTGAATCACTGCTCATAAAGCATAAATGTATGCAAATTCAAGAAATAGAAAATGATCTTATTATTCTTACAGAGAACAAAAAGAAGTGAAAATAAATTTTTCTTTTAAATTATCTTGTTTTTGTTTTTCCCTTGAGACAAAGGTTAGTATGCACTAAATAAATTTTACTTGTAATAAATCATTTGATCTTACTTTTTTTAAAAGTGAACATTGAAGATAGAATATTGGTATGATCAGAGCAAATGTATAAAAAATATTAAAACCGAATATATGAATAACCCAGGTATACACACAATTGTAATTAATTTTTAAAATGTTATGTTTAAGCAATAAAAAGATTTTGTCGAAAATATGAATTATAATCGTAGAAATTACAACTAGCAATATTGTAATCTAATGGTACGTATTTGATTGCATTCACTTGCTTTCAAATGATAACTTACGAAACAAGTAAAAAATAACGAAATCGCAAATATGAATTTTTCAGATGTAAGTTTTTTGTAAAAAAAAAACAAAATCACAATGCATGTTTCCTACAGATAAAAATCACAAAAGGATTTTTCCTGCTTTCAAGGAAAGGTTCTTTACTGTCTGATTCAGTTTTGTTTAGATTTTGCATATGCATATTTCAATATACACGAATGTTATGTTATTCATTTTTGCATTATGCGTAAATGTAACGAAAAATTGTTTAAAAAGGTAAGACATTAAATTTAAATAGAAAATTTAAACGTTGAAAAGTAGAGAGATCAGCACAGTGGCCGAGTTATGTTGCGCGTGAATCGCAATCACTGCATGAGAATCCGAGCCAGAAGGGCGAGGGTTCGAATCTAGGACTCTTCAAATAGAAGAAAAATTTTTGCACTCATGAAAATCAGAAATTTAAAACGCTTGGAAAAAAATTTTACTCTCCTGCCTAAATTTGAACCCACGCGGCTGAAGTATGCTTTGCTCAACGCTCAAACCACTCAGCCACTGTGGTTATCTCAAACTTCACTGTTTAAATTTTCTATTTAAATTTAATGATTCAGCTTTTAAAATGCTATTCATAAGCTTCATATAATTTTGATCTGAATTTTTAAGAATTTGCCATTTGACGTGAATTTATGCGATTTTTGTGATTTTCGCTAACAAAATTTTAAGAAAAAACATTTATTAACTCATTATTTAACGTTATATCTATACAGATAAAAGCATTTAAAAAATTAAAAATAAAAATTTTGGCGCAGCACTAAATCCTATGGCCATAAATAAAAATCCAATTCAAACTACCGTATATCCCCAGATTATATGCCATCGCACTTAACCTCGAGGTATAGCGACGGGTGACAGAATCTCGCAATATAGTTCCATGGCCTATAATCTGAGGATAATCTGAGGATAGTGCCATGGTCTATAATCTGACGATACACGGTAAATCCAAAATCTAAATTCGACATAAAATACATTGAAAACGAAAAAATTGCTAAAAGTGGCCTATGAGCGGACCAAATGTCTTAAAACACTAACGACAATTTATTAAGTGTTATTGTGATGCTAAATACAAAATATCATAAAAATATGTTTTAAAAGCGCCAAGAAAATTACGTTCGCATGATTTCGCAATGCGGATTTAATTTTCATTAGGTGTCCGTGTTAATAAAAAACTTCGATTTTTTGTTATTTGGAGCGTATGGTTAAGATGAACAAAATGGACATAAAAATGAAACTCTTTTTTTATTTTTTATAGGTTAAATTAATAAAAAATCGATTTTCTCGCGAAAAACGAGGTTTTTCGAAAAATTGACAGTAGTTCATAAGACAGAGTAGAAAATAATGTTCGCTTCAAGCCCTTTTAAATGAAATAAAAATTTTTAATTTTCGCAACAATTGATTTTTCTTCAATTTTCTTCAGCGACGATCAATCACCATAAAAAATTTTATGGTGTCCTATAAACTTAATGTAACTTCTAAACGAAAATTTGAATAAAGGCAACAGTGGCCCATAAGGCAGCGCGTGGATCGCAATCGCTGCATGAGAATCCGGACCCGAATTGCGAGGGTTCGAATCCAGGATCCTTCAAATAAAAAAAAAATTTTGCACTATTGAAAATCAGAAATTTGAAACACGGCAAAAGAAATTTTCTCCTCTCTGGATTTGAACCCACGCGGCTGAAGTATGCTTTGCTCAACGCTCGAGACCACTCAGCCACTGTGGTTTTCTCAAATTTCACTGTTTAACTTTTCTATTTGAATTTAATATCTTATCTTTTTAAACAAATTTTCGTTTATCATCTTTTCACAATTGCGAACATGAATATCTCGTATCGCTCTTGCCTAGATTTGAACTCAAGCGCTTGAAGTATGTTTGCTTCACGCTTGACACCACTGAGCCAATGTGCTTATCTAAACTATCATTGTTTGAATTTTCTATATTAATTTACTATCCTCAACTTTAAATTCAACTTATAAATTCATTTTTAACAATTACGTTCATAAGCTTCATATGATTCTGATGTGAATTTGCCATTTGGTAAAGTTTGGTGCAATTTTTGTGATTTCGGTGATATAGTGTGACATTGTCGAATTTGGTGATTTTTGGTGTCAAAATTAAAAAAAAAATTATTTAATCATAATACAGATTCAAGCATTAAAATAAAAATAAAAATTTTGATGCAGCACCAAAATCTATTTGTCTAGTTATCATTTAAGTCCAAAAATTTTTTATTTTATTTCTACTAATGAATTCTCTCATTCAACGTGATGACAGTTTAATTAAGTTCACAGAAATTAATTTCATTTCAAATTAAAATTTTTGATTTTTCGAGAAATAAAGATTTTAAAAAAAAATTATATCAAAAACATCTGCACAGTTATTCTGAATCAGTAGCAATGTTCAAAATTAATTAAAATTAAAATTAAAAGGATGAGAAATACGATTGATTATGATGGTTAGATGTAAGATTTCACTTACAAGTACAATTACTTTAAAAACTTGAAACGAAATTATTTATTATCTCAACAAAAATTCATTAAACGAGAATCGTATTCTCGAAGAAATTAATTTTACTAATTGCAAAGTGCACAGCTCTTCGAAATACTTTTTTTTATAATACTTGCTCTTAACTCGATGCACAAATGATTCTTTTTTACGACTTCTTTGTCTCGTAAAGTTTCTCTCTGTGCGATTAATTAAACGCAAACATTTGTTTTTTTTAAGCCTAATCCAGAGAAAGTTAATTGAATCTAAATTTAAAATGAATTGAGTTTTTGTTGTTGTTTGTTTCGCTCAGGCAAAACATTCGAAGCTTTGAATATTTAGCATCGAAAATATTTTTTTTGCTCTTAGTGCGAAGTTTTTACTAATGGAATGTTGATTTCTTTTTGATCGATATGCTTCGTTGCTTTGCTCTGATTTTCTCTGCCCTTTGAATGGATTTAAGGAGTGAATAGAAGGATTTAGAGAAAATGATATGCAGGCCGCGTATAGCGATAAAGCCGTAATGGACCTTTTTCCTGTTTTGAGAAGTGCAACCGAAAAATACTCATGAAAGAAGACAGCCGAGACGATTATAGATCACTAGAGAGACCGTAAAATAAAATTATAAAATGAAGTGAATAAATTTCAATCTTCATCGTTCACTGAGCATAAGATGTGAGAGTTTTTCTTCTGAATAATTGTAAAGCATGCGAGAATCTAAATTCACAGCTTATCGCTAAGAATGATCTTATGAAATCTACTCAAAATTGACGAAAAATATTACGAACCTGACTGCTAAATAGCGCCAAACAGCGAGCAATACTGTTAACCACGTTGAGATCGTGTGGCATACCACCGAAAAATGAGCGTGAAATAAAGTGAAATTACTCCATTCGTAAGAATAAAGTTGCGTTACGTTTTGATCCATTCGTATGTAATTGTGAATTGTGAAAGGCATATAATCAAGCATTACAAGCATATCGGCAACAGCGAGACCAGTGAGGATGGAGTTAGTTGGTGAAACCATTTCTTTTCTGTAAACAAAATGAGAAAAGAATGAAAAGATTTGATAAGATGAAGAATGTCAATTCAATGCACGGCTGGACATACGGCGCTCAATGTAAATGTAAATACAAAAATTTTTTCGCTCCAAAAGCAAACGCCTCTCTGCAATCGATTTTCTCTCTCGTTTTTTCTTGAACAAATAGTGCAAAATTCAAAAATTCGATATGCTCAGTATTTGAAGAACTATTTTTTTTATTCTTCGGCCTAAATTAAATATTAAAAAAAGAATTTCTCCTTATTTTTATGCCATTTTTCGCTCTCTAATCAGTCAGAAACTTTTTTCCGATAAAAAACTCAAAAAACCTTTAAAAACTTTTTTCAAGTAAAAAAGGAAGCAAAAGTTAGCGAAATCATTTTTCTCTTTCTCCTCTTTCTTTCACTCCTTCATTACAGTGTGCGTATATAGGGTTGACAATTCAAACTAGAATTCCGTTAAAAAACTACGTAAAAATGTTAAATTCTGTATGAGACATATGATTTAAATTCACAATGCTAATTGATTCAAATTAGTGATAAAGTTTCACTAAAATCATTTTTCAAATTTTTGCAACTTTTGTGATTTTGCGGTGTCATTTTCCGAATGAGTATGAAGCCGAAAAAATTTGGTATTTTATATATTCACGAGATATTGCATTGCTTGCTAGAGATGCATTCAGATTTTTAATTGTTATTCAAACTTTTGCAGTTTTGCAGATTGCGCTCTTTATTCTGGCTGATTTGCTGTAATTGACTTTCTCTAGACTTAAATATTGTCAAATTTGTTTTATCACTAATCACCAAGCTAATCTGACTTATTCTCTCTATATTCACAAATCAATCGATTAATAATCAGTGCAGAAATGATTAATTTGGAACTTAACCAACTAGGAAAAAAAAACTTTTTGAGTTACCAACTGATCTTAATTGAAAGCGAATGAGAATGACATACTTAATCTAAGTCAGAGATGTTAGGAAATAAAAAAATTTGAAATCGCTTTCGATTAAAAGTCGAAAAAATGATGGATACCTTAATTTAATAAATAAAAAAACTTGTAAACTTAATTATAAAATTTGAAATAAAATAACTCGTACGTATGCATTTTAGTACATATAAAGAGTTTTGTGCACAACTTTTTGTTGTTTGGGACATTAAAACGTAGCAAAAGTGTTTGTGGTACAATAAAATCATTTAACTTCACTTTAAAACGCTTTATTGCAAAGCAATAGGCTGAAAGATTGAATTGGACACGAATGCACCAAGTTAACCATCTTTATTGAACTATCGATAATTTCAAAGTTTGAAGTTGTTATTATTTTACCAACTTTTGCAGATTTTTAATGATTATATAGCGTGAAATTACCATAAACTCTATAACCGTATAAACTCACTATTTTATGATCACATATTTGCCAAAATTAATCGTACATGTTCTTGCAAGAAAAAATTAATTTCTTCGACACTTTTCATTTCGCAAATTTACTCATTTGAATTTTCGATTGGGTTTATATTTTTGCTCTTAAGCGTATCGAACAAATATATAAAAAAAAATTCAACTGACGTTTCTCTATAAATTTTTTATTTGTACAATTTGAATTATGTACACAGCAATTTTAAGCGTCATTTTCTCATGATCCCAATGGCAAAATTTTCAAATGCAATGTTTGTATAGAAGAAGTGAGAGAGAAATAAAAAGTTATTAGTTTTTATTTGGTATCACCGTGAAAATTTAAGCATAAAATTGAGCGCGAATAATCAATATTTCACTCCAAATTCATACGAATAAGCAGCGATATTTGCATAATAAAATTTTTCTTCTCACTTTAAAAAGATGATACAAAAAAAAAGTGAAACTCAGTGAAATGAAAGATAAAATTATGTTTGAGAGCATAAAATTTCTCTTTTTATGCCACTTTTTTCAAAATTTAATTTAAAATTTTTACTTTCTGAGATGTAAATTGCATTTGTTTTCAAAAAATTAGATTGTTCTTACTTATTTCTTTCTTTCTTGATTTACGTTTACTTATTCTTTTAACTTGATTCGCTGCTACCTGAAACTTTCTCATTTTTCATTGTTAATTATTTTCAATTTGATCTTAAGAGGAAATATAAAGAAATATTAAACACGTCGAGTAAAATGAAATCACGCATCAATGATAAACAAACTTGAAATGAAAAAAATCGCTTTGAGTGACAAGCTTGAATGCGGAAAATGTTTTTTTCTTTAACCGGAAAGTGTGAAAAACAAAATCGAATCAAGTGAGAATTTTTCTCTTTTAATCTTCTCTCAGTTTTTTTTCTCACACTCGATTGCTTTTCAAACTTTTTTGAAAACTTTCGCCATTTTTCAAAACAAAACACAACAACAAAACAAAATTCTTAAAGTGTAAAATTTCACTAAATCATTTCGTTTGATTTTACTTTGAGAAAACAGAATTTTTAAAAGTGAACTTTCTTGTCTCTTCACAACAAAGTGAACATAATAAATTTGCTTTGAAGGTGAGAAAAATTCTCGAGAATGTGTTTATACTGTTTCACTGAAACATTTTATTCGCTGTAGTACAAGTTAAATTTAGAAAGTCGTAAGCTGAGCTTACACAAAACGAAGAAGAGTTACGCTTTTGAAATGTTTAGATTTAGTTGAAAAATGAGCTTTTACAGAATTAAAGTTTAACAATTTGAGAAAGGAATTCGTTCGAAAAATGAGGTAAATGAAAATATTTATCATTTGTTCGACAAACAAATAATTTAGAATTTTGAAATTTTTAGCAGAGAAATTTTTTTGGTTAACCTCACTTTTCTCATATTTTGAAATATGAGCTAGTGCAAGCGAAATTTCGACGTAAACAAAGCACTCATGAAAGGAGCCGAATTGAAGCATCATTTGTCGAAAATATTATCGAATGTCTACTTTCAAATGCCTAGAAGTGCCGCAATCATATTTTTGAAATGCGATGCAACAAAATGCAATTCGTAGAAATTCGCTACTTTTGCCTCAAACCACTTTAATGTTCAAATCTTTTTTGAATTTTCAAACTTTTCTCATTTTATTTGCTTACTTGAAACACAATTGAACTATTGATAAGGTAAATTAAAAAAAATATTCAAAATAAGAAAGAAAACTTTGCATTAAATTCTTTTCTTACAAAGAATTGTTAAATCAAAAAAATGTTTTTAACTTTTAAGCTCAAGAGTAAAAATCGATAAGAAAGTGTTTCTTAATTTAAGAAATTTTTTTCTCGGGTTCTTTCACTCATGAAACAAATTTAAATTTATTCACGTCACAATTTTTTAGCAAGTTTTTACGATTAAAAAAAAATTGTGCAATTTGTCAACTTTCTGGATGAATTCTAAAATAAATCTCGAAAATTATGATTTAGAAAGTTTCATCTTTTAAAAAATTTTATAGTTTATGAACACAACTCTCTAGAGGCTAAAAATGTGTGCATACATTTGTAATACGAATGTTTTAACCTAAAGTAAAACACTTAAAATGCTGAAACAAAATTCTTATTTTTACTAATCTATAAAGTTACTCATTTTGAAATCTAAATGTTGAATTTTTAATTAATGGAAAGGATTTTTATCAAATAAATCATAAATTTTGTAGATTTTCTTCTTAAAATTCTTACTAAGCTACTAAAAATTTGATTTCTTGAGTAATTACTTTACAAATTATTACGTCTAAATTAAATTTCATGGCTCAAATAAATCAAATTTAAGCTCATATAAGAGAAGAATAGCTGCATAGACGCTTGCGAAAGTAGCGCTTTTAGGTGTTAGTTTAGTTTGAAATTCAGAATTATTCTTAAAGAAAATTCAAATTTCATTCGTTAAGCTCTGAAAAAACATTTTTCGCTAAAATCGTATGAATATCTTGAAATATGATTCTCTTTCGTTTTACATATAAATAAAGTCGTAAAATATTAAACGAAAAATATATTTGAATATATGTTTAAATTTGAAGTAATTTAGCAAAGACATCATTTGAATGCGCCATCAGTAAGAATCTTTTAAAAATTCAAATTGCAAATGTTCAAATCTGTAAATGTTATCAATTTTTTTTTTAATAATTTAAATTTATTCAAGAATGTTAGATTAAGCTAGTGATGAAATTTGACTTTTATTTGAAATTTCGCTTTGAATTTTTAATAAAATCTGTAAGTCACGTACTGTAACCATTTTCGATCACGTTTAACTCTTTAGAAAAATAATTTTTCTCAATTTTGTGTAAAAAGTTTGTCAGAAAGAATTTTTTGCTCAAAATACGTTATTGCCTTTCACTCATTATTCTGCCTATGGATTTATTTCTTAAATTTTGCGCTCGTATTAAATTTTCACAACACTTTAATGCTGGACATTTCTCTCTCTCTCTTTCTCTCTCTCAGCGCTTTGAGGTAAAATTGAAATTGAATCACATTTCTGATTTATATCTTCATAAAATCAACAACAAATCTCTTTTGCTGGACATTGGGATAATGCACAAATGTGATTTTTGTACTAAATGAAAGGGTTTAGAGTATAGATTTAAACAATATCATAAATTTTGTAAAGCTCTAAAAGAGGGCTATAATTGCAAAACTTAGATTCACTCAAGTAAACTATTTACATTGTCGCGAGCTATTGCGAGCGTTTTATTGCCACCGACCTGTCGCTGAACAGGCACATAGATGAGACTAATGGCACCAACGAATGAGGTACTAGAACTAAACCATGTTTTAACATAGAAAGCTACTCTTCTTCTCGTACGGCCGAACACTGACTATTTTATTATCTCGCGAGTGTGTATTTATAGAGGTGCATTATCTAAGTAACTTAGGTACAGATACGATAGGAAAAACCTTAATGTTGACCATTGAATGAGCGATAATGTAATGAACCAACTTGTATTGTTAATAAACAAAAGAGATTAACGGCTTAGGTTAGATGTACGAGAGCAAATATTTTATTCAAAATCATGATCGGAATTTAAGTAATCCTATTTCTCATGCTGATTTCGAGATAAAGATGACAAACAGTAAATTCAAACAATAAATTAAAATAAAACTGAAGAAATTACTCTCTAAAAAAAAGATAAAAATTCTACTACAAAATCGTTTTAGTATTTAATGAGCAAATTTTATGAGTTTGAGCATATGTTAGCCAGTGAAATTTGAAAACGAATCATAGAATTGATCGATTATCTTGAAAAAAACATAATAAAGTATCAAAAAGAGTCGCCAAGCTTTTAAATGAAGCTAGTTTTTGCATGTGAACTTTTAAAAATGTGAATTTTTTTTCAATATTGAAAGACAGAAAAAAAAGTTGAAAATTTCAATTTGAAGATTTTCACTTTTTTGTTAAGCATTTGCATTTGTAAGCTGACTTTTTTTGAGTTACTTTCAATTTAAACGAATTCTCATTCAAAACTTCAATTCATCAGAACGCGAAACTCGTTTAACATAGAGTAAACATAATAAGAAAATAAAATTTATTTAGGCGAAAAGCGAACAAACTGATTTAATTTATCGAAACTCGCTTGTTAAGTTTTGATAACCATAAAACTGGTAAAATCGATAATTCTTAGCTCGAACAATTTTCGCACTTTCGCAGCAAATTGAAATGACATTTTTGTGTTATGTTTTATTGATTGACTCTAATGAAAAAAAAAGATTTTTGCATTAAACGCAAATAAATTAATAAGCAAATGCGAGCTTTCACTTACAGAAAGCTTTTTTTAAATTTTGATTCAAATGATGAAGGCATTTCTCGCTTCAGCTTTTCGCAATAAATTATTAATAATATTGAAAGCTAAGTGAGTCGATGCGTACAAGATCAGTAAACTCGCTGAAGCGAATATTTTGAATCAACATTATATAATATTATTTAGATACGATAGAAGTGGACAGCGAAGAAATGCGTTGAGCTTGGAAAAGAAGCGAAGCATGAAATGAATAGTCAGAGAGATTTGCTGGTTTTACTTGTAAATTTATTTATTTTAGCTTTATTATTTGCATTTGTTTCTAATTGCAAAATCTAATTTTCGTTTAAAACAAATATAAAGAAAGGAATGTTAGCATATGTAGATACCCAAATTAGAACAATTGAATAATCGCTTGAATAATCAATTGAATTTCATTTTAACAAGTAAATTATCAATCGAAAAAAATTTTACTAATCGAAATAAAATTTAAAACTAATTTTCATTATTTTAAATTTATTTTATTTTTTGGAAATGTGAATGCTTAATTTTTTTTTAAATTAAATTTTAAAAATCTTTTTCGTTCTCTAGTCTAAAATGTTGAGCGTGATTCGCTTTAAAGAGTTGTTATTGACAAAAAATATTTTTTTAAAATAATTTTTTTGTAAAATTTCACTTGAAAAATGGCCAAGCTCAAAGAGACATAAAGTATATGTCAAATTTATTTAAAAATGATTGAAGCATATACAAACTAAGAGAGAGAAAAAAAATTCTATCCGCAAAAACAAATTTCGCAACGATGAGTGCGACGATACCAAATTTTTCATCTTTTTTGTCCGAGTTATAAATTGCAAAAACATTGTCACCGCTTTTCTTCTTACTTTCTGCTTTCATCTTTTTTGTCGTAATTCAACATGTTTTCACTTGCTTCTTACCCATTCTTCACTCTTGCGTTAAATTTTTTGACCTGTTCCATATAATTCATAAGCGAACGCTGTCAACATTTTTAATTAAATGCTTGATAGGTCGAGATTAACTACATCGCCTTTTTTGGGCTTGTACACAATTAATTAATCACCGAAAAAGTTGGAAGCCTAATATGAAAAGTGTGTTTGCCAAAAAAAGGAGAAGCAGCCTTTTCAGTGTTTTTATTTATTGCTCATTTCAATAATACAGCTTCCTTCGTGTTAATTTGCTATCTCTGCCATTTGAAATCCGCATTTTTTTTCTGATAGCGAATCAATACGAACGAAGCTGTATTAAGATTGAAAACAATATCAAAAATACGATCTTCCAGGAAATTATTTTTTACGAAAATCGTTGACTGTTTGATTTCAATTTAGAGTTCATATATCAATATCATAATAAATTCTAAATCAATCTGAAAATCCTAACGAATAATGATTTCAAAGTCCATCTCACTTTTTAAAGCCAAATTCAACGCAAAAAATTTGTGTGAAAATCAATTTGATTTTAAATTTTCTTCTCAATCACAATCGAGCCGGTCAAAGATGAGGAAGATAAATTAATACAAATTGAAATATTACATTTCAAATGAAAAATTTCACTTCATAAATAACATGCATAAAATTTTGAATTTTGCTTTTTATTTTTGAATTTTTATCTTATTTTAGCAGCATTTTAGCTTTTTATCATAATTTGTATTCTACATTCAAATTTTTGTGCAAAAAATATCAAGAAAAGTAAAATAAAAATGTATCAATCAAGAAACGAAATTGTTCTGGCAAACTTCGGAGAAAAGGCAATAGTTTACTGTATTCCCTCACAATTTTGCGGCTTACCGCAATATTCGAAATAAGGCGGCCTGACGATCAATCAGAGGTTTAGGGAGTCAAAAAAAACAAGAGCTCATAATGAGAAAAAATTGAAATAAAATAAAAAATTAACTAAAGTAAGCGATTAAATCAAATTTAAAAATTTAGAAAGTAAGCCGGTAAAAAGCGAAGTGAGATGCGCATGATGTATTCAGCTAAATTTTATTAAAATTTTTATTATGAAACATGAGAAAATTTGAATTTTAATTTTGCTTCAATTTTTTTACAAAATAAATGAAAAGCTATAAAGGAGATTGTGAGTTCTTGGAGATTTAATTGAAATAAGAGATAAAATGCAAAATATTCAAAATGTTCAAAACTCATATCTCGTATTCAAAGAGCTTAAAAAATTGAGAATTTGAGCGCTTGAAACTGATTTAAGCTTTGATTTCATATTTATTTCTACAATCTCATCTCTGATCAAAAATATCTCGCGCTTGATTGTTATTGAAACAAAATTTTTACACCGAAGCCAGTGTTTGAATTTTAAATACATTTTTGTTTATTAAATTAGGTCGAAACTAGTGATTCTCAACTTCATTACCATTCCCTATGAGTGATAATGATCGCGAACTAATCAAGAAAATCTTTTTAATATCCTGCAGCTAAATATTTGTTTGTTGGGAGCTCATTTTTGAAAATAACTGATTAAAAAACTGATTAGAAGCTGGGATTTTCTAAGAAGAATTTTTATTTTTGAACTAATTAACATACGCCTTAATTAGTTTATTTCTCTTCGTGGCATCGAACTGTTTTCGAATGAGAAAAGTTTTAAGACGTTTTTCAAAGTTAGAATCAACTTATTTGTTAAGATCGGACTTTCGCGTGTTGCAAATTAGCTGTTAGTTTTGTTTTGCGAACTTTCAATAAATTATGTTGCTTCAAGCTGCTCGTTTACAGAATGTTATTTGATCGCTATTCGCCATTTTATTCTACTATTTCAGGATCAAATTATATGCCTCGTAATATAAAAAAAAATCAATGGCTAAAAACTGAAGAATCGATCAACGAATAAAGAGTCACATTCAATTGATAATTCGTTAAAAGCATTCAATTTTAATTCTGATCTTTAACTGAATAAAATCACTTTTCATTCATAAAAATCATAATACGCGGATTTTCTATCTCGAGTAATTCTGAAAAATTACACGAAACTTTCTTTTCATTTCTGAGAAGCGAAAAATTTTCCCTTCAGCTAATAGCAAATGAAATATTCAACAAAGAAAAATGGTGAGAAATTGAATATATTCGCAAAAGCTCGAAAGTATCGCAAATTGCTTGCCTTTAAGCCATTATTTCAGTCTCTCTAATGTGTGGATAAAAATAAGCGAAACTTACTAAATAAATATTAAGTTTTTATATTTATTGCAACATTGAAACGAATTTAAGATAAGGCTCATTTATTTTTTTTTTTAATTTTTTTTATGATGTTCAATAAAAATTTACTTATATCCACTCCGTTTATGCAATGATGTATATTAAATATTTGCGCATGATGCGTTGAACGAAGAGCAATCAAAATTTACTCTCGTGATGATATACAGGCTGTTTTTTAAGACTTTTCAAAGTTTAAGAGCTAATAATTTATGCAGTTTTAATAACAAATTGAAATTAACAAAATGTAAATTAAAGCATAAAGTTTTTCACAAATGTATGTCGCATATGATATGTGTTGTAGATTGTTCAGAGAAAATATTTTGAAAATACCACCACCCATTATCAAATTATGCAATTAACCGTTTTTTTCTTATTTTTGGTATCTTTTCCTATTATTATTGTAGAAATTTATAAAAATTCGAGAGATTTCGCGCGCTGAAGCTCTTTTTAAGTTAAAGAATTATCAAAAAATTCTTCATAGCTAAAAAAAACACCGAAAGAAAAAGATTTTTCGGCATCAAATCCGGAGTGCGGTGAGCACAATCGACTTTTTAACTTATTCAGATGACCTTTGACCAATATTTTTAAACAAAACAATTTTTCAAACATTATTCTTTATCGTTGATAACCCTATCTTACTGAAAAACGACATTTGGTGCATCAGATTTAATTGATTTTCGACCGATTATGGTCAAATTTGAATATATCACAATGCGATTATCGTTTCCGTGAACTAAATATGACAATATTTCATTTCAAAGAATTCGCCTACCATACTACTAGCTTAACAAGAAGCAACGGTACCTTAATGTTATCAATTGGTTTTGCTGGTTTATCGCTAGATACAGTGCGAATGATTGCGTGTTTGAATAACCGAACAAGTGAAATAATGCCTCTTTAGTGAAAATCTCTTATAGCTGATGTTTTCGCTTAGAAATAAAAAAAAATGTTTTTTTGTCTGACACGATCTTTAGGTTTAAAGAGGTTGCCCGAAATGGCTTCTAAGCGAGAATCAACGCCGTTTCGGTATAGTGATTGTTAAGATTCCCAACTGTTTGGATCGCTTCCTCATTGATTTTTTTATGCGATTAAAGACCGTGCATTAATTTCTGATTCTTTTTCGGGCGTCAAAACCGCTTTTTCCCACTTATGCGGGATAATAGCTACCCAGATAATTTTTTCGAATATTTTCGTTAAACTTTTTTAATGCTTTATTAGATGGAGCTTCTCTTTCAGGAATTGCTTTTTTAATTTACACAATGCTTAGTGGCTAAAATTTATGATAAAGTTTTACTGAAATCATTCTTTTTTTTCAAATTTTAGAAAAACTTTCGATTTCGCGGTGTTAATGTGCGACTAAGTTAATGCTTTAAAAAATCACCCTGTAAAACTGACGGCATATCCCATACACAATCATATTCACAGTTATATTCAAAAAGTTTATCGAAAGACGCTATAAATTGCATTGATCGATAAAAAAAAACTTTTTTTCGAAAAGATGAAATATTTTTCCTATTCAATTTTTACATTTTCATGTGATCTCAGATAAAAACTTTTAGCCTTTAACGCGATAAAATCAACATAATGAATTTGAAAAAAATGATGCGAATAAATTTGTGTATAAAGTTGTCAGATCGAGAGGTTGTGAAAATGCTTAAAGCGTTCTTATCGCATTTCATTTGAAAACAAGTGCTTAGCGATTTAATTTTCGATATAAGAGCTTTTGAAAAGTAATTGGATAAAAAATTTTTTAATTTGATGATGAAAACTTTCAAAACTTTTCAAAAACGTTGATTGTATGCTATGTAAATAGAGTTTTACTTGTAACAGTAGAAAGAAATTAAGGAAAAAGGTTTTTCAATCTCTTTTTGATTTTCAATTATTTCAATTTTTGCTTAATTTAATAAATTCAGCCTTTTTTTAATGTTTTTCATGAATGTCCCATTATCACATCTAATTAAGGCTTGTAATTTTAACACTTAAAACACGAATTTGAAAAATTCTATGAAAATTGTTTAAATTTTTATTTTATTAATTATAAAGCGAACTCAAAGACATATTGTTAAAAAGTTTTATTCTCTATTATGATGAAAAAATCATTTTAATTTTCATTCACAGATCGATAGTCGAAGAAAATTTTCACGTATTTCGTTTAAAAATCATTATTTCGCATATGAGTTTTAAAATGAATGTTTTAAATTTTAACAAAATTAATCAACATAAGGAACAATTTAACAATTTTGAAATCAGCTTTAATTTTTAAGAAATCAAGCGAGATGTTAGAAAAAAAGTTAAAAAAAGTTGAAGTGAATGAAAGTAAGTTAAATCGATACTCTTGCTTTCAAAAATGAAACGAAACGAAATCAATCAAATTTTTTCTAGATTAAAATTTTTATTCGCTTATTTAAAGATTTAAAATAATTTCAAAGTTTTTTCTATTTTTTTGCAATATCTAAAAAAAGAAGCCCCAACTTTGTTTAATCATTGAAAAATCTTTAAAATTGTGCTTGATTTTGGACTCATTCAAAATATTTCTAACTTAAAACAGTAGCAACAAAACTTTTTTTTTTAGTTGAAGCATTAAATTTCATGTATCTCATGATTAGAATGCTGTACTTGAAAAATTAAAAATTTTTCAGCTCTTGTTGCAGCTCATTAGTTAAAGTAAAGGTTAAAAAATTAGTATTTTGAAAAAAAAACAATTTGGTTAATATGACTAACAAAATAGGGCCTATAAATGTCCGAGATCAAACACATACTTTAAATAATAAGTCTTTTTATAGGTCTGTGTAATTTTAGCATAACTGTGTAAAATATAGGGTGCCCATATTCGAGTGAAATGAAACTTTAAAATTAAAAATTTGCTGTAACAACAGATTTAAGAAACGACTTACTTACATATTTAATGTTTCATATGTTGAAAGGCTTCAAATTTTACTAATACAAGTTTATAAAAATTAACTTAATTATTATTTAGTATTTGTGTTAACACAGTAACTTCGTCCCGCGTTTTGTGTTGCATTAGTTAGCATGTTTCTCGAACGTTTATCAATAATCGAAAGTGCGTAAGTTAATAAAATAAAGCGTGACTATAAAAAATTAATTATAATAATTTATTTTATTATTTCAGCGTTATATGTTTTATGAATGTCATTGTTTTCTTTAGCATAACCACTTTCTGCCATCGGCTTATTATTTATGAATCTATCGTGTGAAATAAGCTTGCCGCAAGAACACAATAGAAAAACATTTTTTTGCGTATACGAATTACAGTTTGTGAATGTTTTCGTGCGTATAAAGTCATTGCGTTAAAAATTTTTATTTATGGTTCAATAAATATGTGAAGGTAAATAATATTTTTGATAAAACTATATGAAACAAGATTTCAAAAAAATTTCTCTGCGTCAAATTTTTGTTTAGGATTAGAAAAATGGCTTCATTTTATCAGCAAAATATTAAAATTAAAAAATAAAACAACAACGAGCGTACCATGGCAATTTAATATACATTCATTCGTAATATCTAAAATGTTGTCATAGCTATAGTGAAGCAAATTTAATGCTATTTAGAAAAGTCAAACTTTAATATTTAACGAGCGATTTAATTAAATTGAAAAAAATTTGTTGATAGAAGTTACAAGTTTAAAGATTTTTTATAGAATTTGCAATCAATACGAAATATTCACTCTTTCTGGCTACAAGAATAATGCAAAAATTTAAATTCTAAAATTTAATTATCAAATTTTAATAGCCACTATTCACAATATCGCATTCATTATTGAATATTGTTTACGATAGCTGTCAAATAGAGATAATAATGTGAATTGCTTCTTAGTATGTTAGATCAATAAGAAAATTGTGCTAAACTTTCACGTAGCTAATGGATTATCACTAATGAGCATTAAAAACAAAATAAGAAAATAAAAAATTGCTTCATTCAGCCGTAATTAATTTCATACCGTTGCGCTCTTTATGTGACTATATTTTTAATTTCATTTTTTTTTTATTAAATGTGTAGCACTTATCTTTTGAAGTGAAGTGAAGCCCTTACTTCTAAAAAAAACGAATTTATTGAAATCATACTTTAGAGTGAAATTATATATGATGCTAACATTTTTTCAAAATGCTTGTAGTTTAAAATGAAACTTTTAATTTTGCTTTTAACTTATTGTGTACTGAAAAGAAGTTTCATTTCGCAGTGAATTTTGCTTTTTCTCTTAAATGAAACTCTTTTCTTTTTATGCAATAAGTGCTTTAAAATTTTTTTGTTTTTTCATGTTCTTACAAATAGATTCTTTGTAAAGTTAATATAATAGCGTGGAGATGAAAAATTAACGCGTATGAACAAAAATTTTAATTTTAGTTAGTACATGTTAAAGAGTTAACACATTTCATAAGTAAGTGAAAATAATGCGAAAGCATAGAAAAATGCTTTCGTTTTAATTGAAAGAGTGGAATTTAAATTTCGAAATTTTAATCGAACATAACTTGTCACATTAGGCTCTTTATTCGCCAAAATTTCATGTTAATTAATTTCGAAAATAACAAGTGATAAAATTTCAAAAAAGATCAAAGTTCGGTTCCATTTTAAGTTGATTAAAATTTTCTATCCTAAATTATATGAAAATTATTAATTCATGTCGAAACATTAACACTTTTTATCTTAAAATTTCAGCTCATGATTTTTACTCGCGAAAATTGAATTTAAAAAACTTTGTAAAACATTTTAAAAAGTAAGAAAAAATTTGACAAATTGCTTATTCCTCATCATTTTCGCGCTTTTATCGACGTCTATTCAAAATTCAAATTATGTGCCATAAAGAGTCTTCATAGAAACTATGTTAATTATAAATTGATAAAGTTTTTGACTTACTCGATGGCACCGTTGAAAATTCAAAGTAAAAAACTTTGACAAAGTTTCACTTACATTCTGTTGGGCATCATCAGGTCAAGTTGAAGTCGTGAAGTGACCAGACTTTGCGTTTTTACATTTTGTGCTCGTATTGAAGCAGTAATTTGAGTATTTTTGCCGTTTGTTAATATTGAGTAATAAATAAACACAAGTGGGGTGAAAGTTGTAAACATTTTAAGCTTTTTAAACTACCACTTTTCAGTCTCTAAAAACCTTAAAATGTTTACAACTTTCACTCCACTTGTCTTTATTTTATTACTTAACATTAACAAACGGCTAAAATATTCAAATTCCTGCTTCACTACGAGCACAAAATGTAAGAACGCAAAGTCTGGTCACTTCACGACTTCAATTGATCTGATGACGCCCAACAGAATGTGAACGAAACGTTGTCAAAGTTTTTACTTTGAATTTTTAACGGTGCCATCGAGTAAGTCAAAAACTTTATCGATTTAAAATTCAATTGCGATGGCTACAAACATCTTTACAAACTATGTTTAGTTTTTAGATCATACGCCTAAGAAAATCAAGCAAAACCGAAATTATTTAACAAATAATGGAAGAAATCATAACTAACGCTAGTTCAAAAATAAATAAATTTATTAAATAACTTTATTATTCAAAAACCATGAAGATCATAAATCATTGTGTATTCATTTGAAAGAGATTTTTGTACATTTAATTGATTGTCAATGAACAGTAAAAAGTATCAAATTTTCGTGTGAAGTTCAACTTGTTCCGCTTTTGCAAAAATATTTTTCCATCTTTTGCATATGAAACCAGTATATTTAAATTGCAAACCATTTTGTCTGGAGCTATACATGAGCTAAAATTACTATTTTTTTAGAAACAAATTGCAGATTATTCTCATTACTTCAGAATTAAAGCTTTAGAGCGCAAGATTAATTTACTATTTTGTTAGTGTCATTGTCTTTTTGTCTGCGTTGCAATTTCAATTATCACGAGACATTGCTAAATATTAAAATCGATCATTAAATTTAATTATTATTTTAAAAAATTAATGAACTTTAATCAAACTTGCGCTAAATTAACGATTGTGACTAATTATGTTGGATTAAAATAATTTAACTAGAATGTATTTCATAGATTATAATATTGACTGAATATTGCAGATTAAATTATTATTATGCAAAAAGTGTATTTGGATAATCCATTTAAGTTTATTTCGATTAAAACTCCGCTTTTTAAATTATTGCCATTCCAAATAATAAATAAGAAACGCTTAAGTTAATCAAACTCTTTTATTCTTCACGCTATTTCCCTGATAGTAATTATGTTATTTGTTGATAATTATCTGATTTCAACTTTGTAAAGGCGGGAATTTTGTCAGCCATAATTTTTCAAAGAAAATTGAAAGTAAATTTCGTATAAACAAAAATTTTCAATTTTTTCAAACAATTTTCTTCTTTCTACCACTTGCAAGAGGTGCTTTTGCACGAAGGAATTTTAAAATTGGTGTGTACAAATGCAAAAGAATTGACAAACAGTGTCAGCGTTAGAAATTCGGTATTTAAACTATGTGTAAAATTTGAAGAATCTTTAAAGTATTCTGATTTAAAATTAAGAAACATGCAATCTTCTAGAGTAAAAAAACAATTTTTCTGACTAGTGTGCAATGCCGGCAAAATATATGTCGGTTAATCTATTCGAATCAAATTTTTAAATCTTCTTTAAATATTACTTGCATACTTAATTTCCTAGTTTACTTTCTTTTGCTTCTTTACATATGAAAACAATCTTGTGAGGAGTGATCGTGCTTGTTAAATGAAGAAGTGAAACAAGAATTCGATTCGCGCAACAAAATTCAAAAGTAGCGGTGATTGATGGATGAATTCATATCAATCTAACACTCTTAAGTCAATAAAAGATTTTTAAACTACTTTGAAAGTCAAAAATTTGCAAATCTTATCCAAATAAAAGTTTTGAATCACGAAATATAGCGAAAATTGCTTAAGCTTAAGATTTTCATTGAAGCGAAACTGAAATGATCATTTTCACTTAATAAGCTCACTTAGAAAGCAACTTTTGATTGAGCTTTTCTTCTACTTTATTTCTCTTTCTTAAGCACTTCATTGCTTTTCTTTTTCGGCTAGCGGTTGGTCTTTATCACGGCTATCTCTAAATCGTTTTTCCTTTCTCACCACAGGCAACAACTGCAACAACATATGAAAAGTATCAAAATGAATCGCACTCATTATTATCGGTTACATTGTACGTTCTAAATTCGACAAACGAAATTCGCCCATTCATTGCATTGTATTGTTCGAGGTAACAACGCTTTTTTGACTTCACTTCAGACAATAATCGTGATACTTGAATTGTGTGACAATACTTCGCTCTTTTAAGAGCTCGATAGTCAAAGAAACCGATTCAATTTTAGCTTGAAACTAGAAACTTAGCGAAAAAAGGGTAGAAAGAAGTGAAGTGAAATAAAATTATTGTGAACGCAAGATTGCATTATTTTGTCTTCTGATTAAATTCTATTTTCTGTATAAATTCAATCATGTGTAATAGAAGTTCATAGTTACTAATTGGTTTTCTCGAGACAAAAACAAATCTCGTGTTTCGATCGCAATATACATATGCTACTTTGCCACGATCAAAATGAAAAATTCGGCACAAAATACGTGAGTGAAAGTAATAACAACAATAATCTACTTCTACTACTTATGTTCATAAACCCTTATATAATCTAATCAATTCGTCATTCTTTATTTACTTTTAAGTCTACAGTTTTTTTTATATATCGAAAATTTCACTTTCAAGCAAAATAATTTTAGTCTAATCTTTACCTTCACTTTTACAATGGATAAATTTGCTAAAAGGATAGTAAAAAGCCGTATTAACAAGCAGAATCAAATGTAAATTTGAGAATAAATGCAAGATTTAGTTATAATGAGCATTCATGAATTTATAGTGAAAATTTATGAGCGAAGAAATTTAATTATTTAAGTTGTAAAAAATGAAAGCAAAAAGAAAATTTCTTATTTACTAAAGCTTAGAAAAGAAAGCAATAAAGAGAAACAATGAAAAGCAAAAATTTTTTAAGCTTTATTATCTTATCCTTTGTTTTTACTTGAGATTTGCTTGCAACATTATACACAAAAAAAAATTGATTAATTGAGAGTGAAATTATAATTTAAAATTTTTCTGAGCAAAGTTGACGGATACAAAAGCAACAAAAGCTTTTATTCTCGATTGTGATTTCGCTATTTTATTTAATTATTTTTGTTCACAGTGATACTAGGATAATGACGATATAAATAAGATAACGCTGTAGGTTCTTAAAAAAGCGAATATAAAGTCAAAAAAGAAAGATAAAAACTTACAATTGCTCAAACCATATAACGTTGCGTAAAATGAGAAACAAACTGCGCAACATGATTTATAGAGGAAATTTAAATTTTTTTAGTGAAAATATTGACAAGTAAGATAAAAATGGTAAACAATTTCTTCTTCTAAATTTTCTTTAACTTCTATTTAAATGGTTTTGTTTAGGAAAAAATTGATGAAAATAGTTTTGAAATATTAAAAATAGAGAAAAAAGCTCATGAGAAAAAATGTTTCCTGAAAAAAAGAGCAACGGAAATTTTCAACACAAAAAGGAAATGGAAATATTTAGTTAATACATTGACTTGTATTTTTCGCTCGTAAACACTTTTTTTCCTGTATTATGCAAGAGAACACTAAAAGCTTTCATTCGCGTGCCATATATACGAAATGTTGCTTCATAATGAAGCAGAAAAGGAAAAACTGTTACTAAATAAACTCGATGCGTCAAATGATTTTAGTTTTCGCTTGAATCAATCTCATTCTCTACCTATGTTCATTATTGAGTTTTTTTTTTAACTTTTCTTTCTAATTTTGTAAAATTTAAGCTTACTAGGAAACCATTCGAATTGTTCTAGAGCATTTCTTATAAAAGTTAGCCATTTACAAAGCTTCAAATGCGACATTAAAGGAATCTGACTTCATTTATGCACATTACGCTCGTAAGAAGTTTTATTCACTTGCAAACTTTATAGTTAAGTCTATGGAGTAAATTTTTTATTTTAATGCTATTAACGAACAAGTTCTCTGAATTTTAATCAGAATTAGTCATTTTAAAACTTTTTTTTGATGAAATTCATGTAGAATCGGTCACCTATAGCATTGAAAATAAAAATTTCCATAGACTTAATTCTAAAGTTTACGAGCGTTATGCACATAAAAGAAGTTTGGTTCCTTTAATGTCG
>NCKU01001307.1:0-26856 GCA_003675995.1 Dinothrombium tinctorium | reverse complement strand
TAAAATAAAATTTTTTAAATTAGTCCATCAATTTCTTTATCGAATGGAATTTTTATCTCGACTTAATCATAGAGTAAACAAAATCAGTAATAGTTTAAAAGTTTCTTGGCTTTCTCAATTCAAAATTCGCTTATTTCAATATTAAATATATAAACAAGTTTTTGACCAATACTGTACATGCCTGAAAATTTGCGATGAATATAATAAATTAAATTTACTTCTACTTTCATCGCCTAATTTAATTTATTAAAAAAGCATGTGGCCATTATATAATTTGAATTTTGAATCCGAACATCTAGAAAAGAATCTCGAAATTAAATTTGATTAAGATATTAAAATTTCCAGTTAAAATGAATTTATTGCTAAAATTAAGCATTTACATTTATGTCTGATATTCTTTTTTGTGATTGTGATTTATTGCTTTGAAAAATCATCACACTTATGGTCCTCAACAACCCAAATTTAAAATCTCTGTGTATGATCCTCGCAAATTTTTTATTGAAAATGCAGAAAAATTTTATTCAATTTTTGACCAGAAAGCTAGTATTGCTATTTTTCTTTTTTAGAAAAATATTTAAAAGTTTACTTGACCATAGGTTGGATATAACTTCCAAAAATGTTCTCTATAAGTTTCAACGTACATTTTAAATTTAAGAATGAAAGAAGTGTATTATCATCAAATCATATTAACAAAATGCTTTAACAGCGTCTTCCAAGCAAATCTGTATCAGATACAAGTAGATTAGCATCAATTTTTAACAATTTTGTTTTTCTTTCCCATTCGCAGGATTTAAAACATGAAAATCTCTACCAAAATCATGAAGTAATTCGTGATTATTCGAGAAGATGGTGTCATGAAGTCAGTTTAAACTTAATTGCTCAATTAAAGGCATTATTTGCATTAAATTGAGTAGAATCAACTGTTTTTTGTTTTGATTACAAAAAATTGAAGCAAAAACAAAGTTAGCGTAACTGAGCAAACGAATGCTTGTCCCAAAGCATTAAGAAATGAAGTTAAAGCATTAAAGACGAAATTTAGATCAATTCTTGTGCACGCGGATGATCACACAAATGCGAAAGACAAACATAAAATCAAAATTTAGAGATGTCTTACGCCAGCTTGCTTGTCAGGATAAAGTAGATACGAAAGTACTGAAGCATTGCTTATCGTAATTCTTACGCATAAAAATGCTGATCACGGTAATCTTCTTTATTCAATTTGGAAGATTTTAAATAGGGTGACAATAAGTCATTAGACTTTCAATTTCCCTCTAAATGTCAAAGACAAGAGCAGAAGAATATATAAACGTAGTTAAAAATGAAAAAAAAACGAAATTGAAATTAAAACAAAACTAATAAATTTAAATTATTCTCAGTTTATCAAAATCAGTGAAAATAAAACAATTCATACGAATGAAGAAATTCACAGAGCTGCTTTGATATCTGCTGATCTGTCAAAAAGTTTATTTCGAATATTTAAAATAGGTAAATACGTATGTAGTCGATCAAGTAAATTAAAATTTCATTTGATAACTTTTTAGTAACATTTTTTATATTGATACAAAAAATGTGATCCATTTGAGGAACAAAATCTATTCCATTTTCCCATTTTCTTCAGTTTTCATCGAGCATTATGAATCAATGTTATTTTAGTTTTTACTACAATAAGTTTCTAAGAAAATTAAAGCAATAATATAAATAAAATCCTACTTTAATTTAATATACATAAATTCAACTTTTCTTTAGTGATGAAAATGGATAGGAGCAATGTGATGTCAGTGGAAAAAATTCAGTCAACAATGAATATTAGATCCTTAGTAATAAAACACTAACCATCACAGCGTTTAAGAGGTTATACAAAAATAAATTGAGGAGTTTTTTCGTTAGCTTAAAACGTTGTTAAGAAAAGCTTAGCAAATTTTTATTTTACACCACATTAAAAGCCTGTATTTTGACTCTTATGTAAATATAAGTATGATTGTAAATGTTAATAAAATCCCTCATTTTTGTTTACGAAAATCGCAACAATGGGAAGATTTCTCTGCGACAGAGTGTATAAACTAAAAAACTAAAAAACTTAAAAACTCAATATTTAAGAATTACCATTGCCACTTGGCATTATATAGATTTGCCTAACAGTTTGTTCATTCAGTCATAGTGGAATGCTTTTTATCGAACCTAATAAAGTGATGATTCCTAAATAAAGCAAACAAAGAAATCAAAATCTTAAAAATTAAGATATTGGCTGTTTTCATTTTCATTTTCAACTTTTCTGTTATTAACAGGGCTGGGATTTTTTGGGATTTCCTGAAAATAACTTGTGTTGTTAATCTTGGAGAAAATCAATAGGGAACATTGATATAAATGGAATGTAAGAGGCATAATTTTTTTTCCTGAATTTAGACATTCTTCCCGAATTACCATTATTTCTAATCGGCAAAAAAGTGAAACTAGCAAGTTCGAGATACAATATTTTCACATTTTTGTAAATTTAAAGTTCAAATGGTCCAAAACATGTTTAAGTTTTTATCTCTTACTTTTTATTTCTTATATTACTCATTAATTGATTGAAGTTTCTTAATTTTTTACAACTTTAAATTTTAAAAATTTAAGAATTCATATTTTATGGAAATGTTTTTTGGTAATTCGCCAGTTTGAGCATAAATATTTGGAGAACTGTTTCGTACATCGATTCTTTGTTGATTAATATGTCGACAATGTTTTACTGAAAGGGTCCTATATTTTATCGCTTTATTCACTCTCTCACAATCAATAAATATATCACTTTATTTCTATACAAGCTTTTTTACATCCCTTTTAACACAATTTATGAGTACAAATCACTGTGAATAGTCAATAAGTTTAAATTTTAAAGGTTGCTGACATTTGAAATTGATTCAAATTAATGTTCATAAAAATTTTAAAGTTAATATTTTAAAATATTTATTAGAAATCATCTAACTCGTGAATAAAAAGAAGTTCTGCTTGCTATCAAAGGTTTTGATTTTTGAATGAAATGAGTTTTAATTCATTTCGAAAAATAAATTGGATTGGCTCCAAAGCTCAAATATTAAAAGCAGCATAATTTTGCAATATTCAAAGTTGTAAATAAAATTAACATACTTTCCTTAAAAAATGAAAAATAGAGTATTAATTAATGTAATTAATTCATTAATATTTATGAATTTATTCATTTGAGAGGCGAATAGAAAGATTGCGAAAAATCTCGACTTACCTTCGCTTTTGCTTTTTATAAGATTTCAATTTGTTCCGAGATTATGGCAAAAAAATGAAAAAGTTTCAATGAAAATCCATCGATTTATTTTTGGTGAGTTTTATATTAAAAATAAAACTTTAGGAAAACTTTATACCGTAAAACACTTTAGAACTATGGGTGTGCCAGAATCAACCGCATAAGATATAATTCAGAGGGCTGGCAAAGAAGAATCACCCAGAAAGTATCCAACCAATGGCTGAAAAATGTATTAAATGACAAAGTAAAAATTGTTTTATCATTATATTCATCTTCAGAGAAAGGCAAAGTGACGATTTGACTTGCAAGTAACTAATCTATTAATGAGTCAAGCTAATTAAAGGAAAGGAAAAATTTTTTAAAAAACTCAATCAGGATTTTTCAATACTCTAATCGTAAATTTAGAAGGCCGTGTGAAGCACAGCTCAAAAAGTTCAGATTAGTAAGAAACACTTCAAAAAGACTAAAAAAATATTATTTATCGAAATGTTATAATTAAAATCATACTACTAGTCATTTGTTTACATTGCTGAATGATAGTATATATGATATGTATTTTCTGTCATTCAATTGTTAAGGAGAATCTCATGGGGAGTCAATAATTGGGGTTTTGTGCAGATTGTGTCTTGGTGTCGCTGAGTAATGATGAAGTAATGTAATGATTAGATAATCTCCAATGTTCGAGCAAAGCAAGCAATTCTCGCATTAAACTGTTAAGTCGTTTTGTAAATAAAATTTTCTCGTATAGCTTGCTAGTAGCTTGAATAGTGATTGTTTGTTTGTTAACCATTCTGGACTGGTCCAACCGTATTTTATTTCGAATATAACTAAGATTCGAGTTGTTATTTTTTAACTTCCTTATTGTGACTTAATTGATCATCTTGTTCAAATTTTTTTGTTTTTAATGTAATGTATTTTAAATCTCAAGCTTAAATGAAGCACAGTTTTTTGCAAATCAAATTAAAAAGTAAACTTAAACAAAGAACAAAGAAAAACATTATTGAAAGTAAAGAAAGTTCGCATGAAACGCTTTTCTTGGAATTTTAACGAAATTTTCACAGCATTTATATGTAAATTAACTTCGTTAGCAATTACTTCATAACAAAATTTAGATAATTTTTGAGGCAGTATGATACCATGCATTGCTTTTGTATCGCAATATTTGTTTCAGTTGTATTGTTTCGTGGTACGAAGCGAAATAAGATTATTTTATGTCAGCCTCTTATTTCAAACAAAAATGTAAGTTAACAAGTCATATACATCGAAATGAAATTTGAGTTTTGAAGTTTTTTACAATCGATTTGCTTCTTTTCCCAATTTATAGAAGTTATTTTGTCTCGTGTAATAAGCATTCGAATCAAGTCCAAAGTTAATTAAATCGAAAATGTTCATTAAAAATTTAGTTATTTTCACTTTCACATGTAATTTACACATTTTAAATTATACTTTTGAATAAACGATTTCTAGGTTCATTTCATTATTCAAAGAATTTTTGAATCTATTTTTTAAATTATATTTTTATACTTTATCAACTAAATCATTTTTGCTTTTATTCAATTTCTGAACTTTTTGAAAGTTCATTTAATCTAACGGGATGAAATAAACTAAAATAGGAAAAAAACAATTAAAAGTTAAAATTTTTTCAAAGCTTTAAATGATACGAGGAGTATTTCAACTAGTAATAATTAATTTCATGTTAATTACATTAGCTATGCATATTTAAAACAAATTCAAAAAAGACACGAAACCGAGGAAGTTTGTCTTGCTACTTTCGATTTCTACAAAAATGATTTAAAATTACTGCTATCGATTTTATAAATTGTTTTACAAAATGTCGCTCATTAAATAACTTGAAAATTGCCTGAAATAAGCATCAAATGTATTGAATTGTAATGGCAATCGCAGTTTTCTTTGAAATGTCGTTTGCTTCAAAAAAAATGTACGTCACGTCGTAAAATGTGTCGTATAAAGCAACGAATTTTTTATCGACGAAAAAAGCAACAAATGTACAAAAGTTTGTGTACTGTAAAATTCTAGAAAATTTGAAATATAGCTTCCAATTATCTGAATACGTTTTTTTATTACTTCTGTGCTCGCTTCGCTTAGTTTTTGCCGCAGAATTTATTTTTGAAATTTATTCAAAAACTGCTTTATTTTATACTTTTATTATATTCAAATAAATAATTTCTATTTAAACTAAGCATATTCTTGCAGGAAAAAAATGAATCGCAGTTGGTTTGAACAAAATTAATTACACGCTTATTTGATTTCTTTTTTTTTGCTTCAATGTACGCTTTAAATGTCTTAATACAATTAAAATTCAAGTAATTTGCTTGAGAAATGTAATTCTCTTAAACCTTTTTTTTTATTTAATAGCATAAAAAATGTTTAACTTTTTGCGATTTTATTTCGTAATCAGTATTATAATAATTTGATTATAATTGTTAAATGATTTAGTATGAAAAAAGTTTATTTGTACCAAAATCTATATTAAGCGATAGTAAAAAAATCATATAAAAATACATAATCTTAAGCTTATTGTTTGAAGCATTTTTTTGGTTCATGAATAAAAATATAAAGATTTGAAAGAGATTCAAATATTGGCATTACTGTAAGCTCTCACGCATTCTTGCAGATTAAGTAGTCTTAATTTTTCACATGTAGCACGCTATTCGTCAAATGCGCATCATCATTTGTCACAACTTTCTCACTTAAACCATTAGGATTTATTAGCTTTTTCAAAAGTTATTTAAATAAAAGTGTTAAAGTTTTAAGTTCTGAGATATTCATGTCAAAAAAAAGCTTTCAATTTCTTGCTTGACAGTGAAGTGTGTTTTAAGTAAAGTAAAAGAACTTTTTGGTTTAGAAAATATTTCTCTTCTGCCCAAAGCTTGCGCGTAAAGCACATTTTTGCTCCGAGTAATCCAAAACAGATTGTATTCACACAGAGCAATAAACTTTTCTTTAAAAACGAATTCAATTTTTAAAAAATTGCTTTTAAGCAATTATATGGCGATAATTTTTCAATGCATATTCAGTGGCTTATGAATTCTTAGCGCTCACGAGAGAAGCAGATAAAATGTAAACGCATTTAAAAAATTAGCAAGTTCGTTGTCATCGCATTAATATTCGCGTGACGATAAACAACATAAAAGTTTTTTTAAATTCAATTTGCACTAATGTATAATATTTTCTCGCAAAAATGATATACGTGTTCGCCAGAAATGGACATTATTCTTGTTATACGCTATCTGAAAGCAAATCGAAGCCTAAAATATGGCGAATGAAAAAGCATAACGAAAATAATGAGAGGCGTATAAAAAATAGGAGATTATGTGTTTTTATGTGTGCAAGGTAGAATTGCAGGCCTATAGATGCCAATAATGATTGCGAGCAAAATTTAATATGTATTATCGTTTCAACGTTATGACATTATTCCATCACCTTTAATTTCATTAATGTGCAACGATTGTGTAAATTCACTTGCTTTTTTGCAAGTGCCTTCTATAAACATAACTTATGCTTGAGTTAGGCTAAATCGATACAAAGCTATTAATATATAATCACTGGCATCGTAAAATTTGTGAGACGAACACAATTATTACAATGTGAATAATTTAAGTTCTTCACGTGTGTAACTTTATCATAATCGTGTTCTGCTTCAATATCGCATCAAAATTGTACGTTTAATGAAATCACTTAATGTTGCCTTTTCGAGCTTTTTCGAGCTTTTCGAACAAATTTCGATGAATAAATTTTCGGTGAAATTAGATGTGCTGTGAAAATGGCATTGCGAAATTTTCAAAGTGACCATAAATCTAGAATTACATTAAAATTCAACGCACTATTTCTGCGACGAAAGGCTTAATTTTGAGTTTAAAACGCAAAACATATTCAAATTCTGTTCGCTTGAATTCCGAGTTCGAAACGTGAATTCTATTCATCAAACCAAAAAAAATTTTAAGCGAGTGGAGCAGTTTTAACTGCGATCTTTCACTGTCAATCACTATTTTGCACTGCAAATTGCTTGAGCTTTGTCGAATTCGTTTTCAGAGAGCAAAGCAGCAGAGCTTCTATATACTGTTTATAGAGCTTGCGAAGAAATGATTTTTTATGCCTTAATTGAAGTCGAACAAAGAGCAGTGAATGAGTTGAATACAAAATAGCTAGCGACGTAATTTGAGTTGTTTGAAACAATTGGATTTCAGATGAAATCAAACATAAAATTAAATAATTGCTCAGTCAGAGAAGTGAAAATAAACAAACGTCGACGCTTTTCTCGCCTATACGTTCTTAAGACGAAGCTTATCAAAAAGAGAATTACGCTTCGCTTTTGGCAACAATTTCAAAAGTGTCGCGCTGGAAGTGAACGCGAAGGGCTCAAATCGGAAGCGAAGAACATTAATTATTCTACGTTTGCATTGTGCGAGTCGAGCTTTGCAAAGGCACGTGTTTTGTGCACACAGAGAGAAACATCTCGTAATCCGCTTTCTTTCACGCCATTCGTACGCTTTTATTGAATGCATCGCAAAACAGTGTCGCAAATTTCAGTTGACGAGTGCCATTTTCCATTATTACTGCGAAAGCTTATTTACGCGAATGCACTGAATACATGTATAAAGTAGGCTTAAAGACAGAGAACGGATAAAAAACGCGAAATAATCTTCTTTTGTTGAAAGCGTCTCCGAAAACTGTGCGCAATGCATGCGGCATAGAAGCTTGTGAGAGATGGACACATGGCGCAAATTTGCCTGTCAAACGCACTACTCATCACGTACGCTACATTTTCATTTTCCACCCTCTTTCGAATAAAAATTGTCTTCAATTGAAAAATCGTGTGACGAACGTTTTAGTTTGAAAGTAAAAACATGTCTTCAAATTAAATGCCTCAAAACTAAAAGCAGCGATGCAACTCTCTGCCACTGCGATGAAGCCTAATGCATAACCCATATACAGCATATCGTACGAATATGACAGCGTATCGGAAACTCGAAAAGTGCCGTGCTGTTAGCTAGTTTAAAAGCTGAAAATTGTTTCAAAAATTATCTAACTTGAACGTAATATTTCACTATTATTATTCTTATTGTTGCAATTGTTACCTAAAATGGTTCAACGTTTCTTATAGATTTTCACAAAAGCTTTGTTTATTAGAAACAATAATTTTTTTTTGTTGAAATCTAACAAATATAAATGCAAATAAAATGGGAATAGAAGTCTATTATTGTGAGTGCAACAAGTAATATGTGCAAGTATTCATTTTGAAAGATTCGTTTCGTAGAAACGTTTCCTACATTAAAACTGTGTTTTCATATATAGCGAGACATAGAAGTTTGTTTTCGCTTACGCTCAGTTTCCATGAATAAGAATGACAATTTCTACTCATTGCAATTCGTGATATTCGCGCTTAATGAGAAAACAATCGTTTTTCTGCAGTATACGAGCTACGCTATCGAGCGTTCTGCTCATTTATAGTGTGCTCCATACACTTTCTATCACTTTTAGGACTTTTATAAAAGCTCTGATAAATTACTATTTTTAGCGTGAAAATGAATGAAAAATATTTGAGAATGCGAACAAAAGCGAAGCGCAAAGCAAATGTCGCATTACTTTACACAGTAATTGTTCACTATTCACATCATTTTGTCGCGCACAAAACACGATTGTTGCCGATGCATTGCGACAGTGTTCTCTTGTTATTATTTTCTTTGACTTCAATTAACTCCCTTTTTGAAAACACTAATTAATCAAAGTCGGCGCGATTAGACAGAAAGCGAAGCAAAAAATTTCTTTTTTAATTAATTTAACCGAACATTAAAATCACATTTCTCAAAGTGAATTATAAAGAATGAGCGAATTGAATGCAGCTGAGAAGCGAAAGAAACCAAAAAGTGTTCGCTGCTTTTACATCAGTCCTAACACATAGGCACACAGAGAGAATGATTTTATACGTGAAGTGAAGTTAAAAATACATGTCCTTTAAATCCCGAAAGCATTGTGAGCTTCTCTGTTTGCAGAGCAAATAAATTAGTTCTCTACTCACAAACCAATCGAATTACTTTAATTCAAAGAAAAGGTTGAGAAATGAACAGAAAAAAAAGTTCAAGAGAAAAAGCAAAGTTCTGAATACCTACAAGTCACCAGGTGTTATAAGCTGCGGCATAGGTGTTAAGTGCTGCTTCTAAATCGATCTCGAAGTGGCGGTGCGCTTGTAACAATTTTTAAAGTTTTTCGCCTTCAAGTCAAAACTTATATCGAAAGTTTTGCTTTCATTTAAATTTGTTTGAAATGCAGAAGTCAGACTAAACTAATGAAGTGCGAACATCGAAGCATACTCTCGGCTGAGTTGGTCGGAATAATGTTTTGCGGAGCATTTAGTTAATGAACTAATATAATTTTTCTTCACTCGAATTCCTAATTAATCTAAGCTCGCTTTCGTTTAGTTTTTCGAGTTTTAACTTGCGCTAATTGTTTAAATGCTGTTAATGGTTAAGTGGGAGCTAAATACTTTAAATATATAAAGAATATATAAAGAATATTTAGAATTAGATAAAAATAGGAAAGAATTTTTACCACACTCTTTGTTGGTCGGTCTGCAACCGAAATCTCATTCTTTATTTTGTTCGCGCTGAAATATTAATTCTCGACATGATGCACTCATCAACACTCGAACAGTTTGAAATATTAATTTTTATATTCTGCAAATGCTCAATAATCAAAATATTCATTCAAATCTGCGTGAATCATCGCCCGGAGATGTGAGTTTACTTGAAATACTCACTTGAGTTTGGTTCGAGCTTTTGTTTAGCGTTATTTTGACGAAAAACTTATTCACCTTCAACGAGCAATTCGCGATGAATACAAAAGCGTTGCTCGATTGTTGCTTAGACTGACGATTGAACAGTAGCGTAAATGGTACTCGAGGAGAGGTGCTAATTGTGAACTTTCAACGCCAATCCAATGTTTCGAGCATTAATTGAAGTGCATTTCGCCGTGTTCTGAATTTGACGATCAACAAATTGCATCGCATTGCAAGTTGCGTACTCCGTGAGCAGATAAACTTTCGTTTTTGTTCACTCACTTTGCTTCTATCTGGCTTTCATTTTTCACTTGTTGCTTTTATTTTTCGCTGCTCATTATTATAATCATAGCGAATTTAATATGCGAAATACGAATCCTACGTTTTCATCGCATTTCGCCCATTAATTTTCTCCTCTTTTCGGATATTACACTGCGCTCGATAAATGTCGAGGATTAAGCGAGTGGATGCAACCAGATACTCGTCGTTTGTTCGAAAAGCAATATTTTGCATACTTACATTCTAATAACGTCGATGCTGCAATTTATTGTCATTTCTCGATTTGATGAAAGCTTGAGAATGAAAAATTATTTCTGCTTGAATATTGAATGAGGAGCAGATTGAATTGATACTGCGTTTGTTTCCGAGCCGAATTAAGTGTTTTCGTGTTTGCTCTTTTTGGAGTAAAAAACTTTTGTGAAAACATTGATTTAGCGCTTCTCCCTGTTTTATTCATTACTACAATTCATTTCGATTACGTTTAAGCGTCAAATAAACTGCTTTATGTTAATTGAACGTCCAAAGTTTGAATGCCGTTCGGAAGGAAAAAGTTTATAAAGCGAACGCTCTTAACTTTTATTCGCTCAACAACGGCAAAAGTTTGCTTCAATTGTTTTACTTTCACAATAAAAGCATCTTTTGTTATTTACTCCCAGCGCAAAAAGAAGCAAAAGAACGAAAAACGAAAACAATTGCAATGTTTTCACGTATTTCGTTTCGTCTATAAATTTTTCACTCGTTTCTTGTGCGGCAAAACACAAATAGCAAAATTCGGACGCTTTGCTTTGTTTTTGCAGCGTATTTATTATATAAGAAATGAAACCGAAGAGACGAAAAAGTGGCTGCAGACTTTTATTACGTTTTTAGTCGAAAAACGTATAAATGATCACGAATTGAGAACAGGGTCGTCAAAAAATGCTTTAATGAGCTATTCGGTAAAACCATTCTGGAAAGTTTCAGTTTCCCTCTTTTCAACAATTTAAATCTTAAAGTTCTAATTAATTCGAAATTTACAAAACTTGCGAGCTTCTTAGTTCGAAAAAGTCATTTACAAAAGAAGTTTTCAAGTTAGAAAGTGCTTTCAATTCAAATTGTAAATAATGAATAAGTTTCTCGTTTGTTTATTTGTAAATAAGCGTAATATTGCAACAAACGATGTTTACTTTCTTAAGGCGATGAAATCGAAAGTGAGTTCACTGAAAAAGTGGGCCAAAGCATTGCATCTCAATGCCAAAGCGATTTCGGGCAGAAATCGTGGTCACCGTTATTCCATTTTTAGAGGAACCTGTTTTTTAACGAATTGAAACGCGTGCTGGACTCAAGCGACTCAAGCAAGTGCACAAAGCATATTCCATTTGTACAGTAATAGTGAAAGTTTGTTGTCCGCTCGACTCGAGTGAATGGTGAGAGCGAAAGAGATGAGGAAAAGTAGTGCGAAATGCGAATGTGTTTTCGCTTGTGATGTTAAGTGAAAAGGTTTTTTTGCTCGCTTTCTGCTGCTTATCTCAATGTTTGTAATGCGATATTATACGACTTTGACATAGAAAGTGGAGAGTAACAGATGTATACTGTGCGATTGAAGTGCGAATTGTGAGCGAAAGTCACCTTTTAACGGTAAATTGAGTGAAATCTTTGTGATTTTCTTTCTCGCAAAAAGTGTGAAAAAGAAAAGCGCGAAATAAAGGGCAAAAGCGGCGAAAGAAGCGAGAGAAAAAGTGAAAGCGAATATCATAAGCATGGATTCAAACGCGAGTGAAAATGAAAACGTTACTTTGTGCGCTTTTCGCTCGACAAAAGCGAACGAAATCATATTGAATAGCGCGGATGCAGCGATTCATTCAATCGATGCAGTTCTCTGTGAAAACGTTTACGTCAATTACACTCGCGCCGACTTTGTTCTCAGAGGGCTCAATATGCGGGTTCCGCGTGGCGCAATATACGCTTTACTTGGTCCCAGCGGCTGCGGCAAGACCACACTGCTCAAATGCATTGTTGGATGCTTGAGACCGACCCGCGGAAGCATTTACACTTTTGGCTATCTGCCAGGTCCAGACACAGACATACCTGGACCCGGCGTTGGCTTCATGCCACAAGAAATTTCTTTGTACAACGATATGTCTATTGAAGAAATGCTAACTTACATCGGCAAGCTTTATTACATGAATACATTCGCAATAAACACAAGCATCGATCGGTTGGTCGAAATATTAGATTTACCCGAAAAGCAGAGATTGATTGCAACGCTAAGCGGCGGTCAAATTCGCCGAGTGTCGTTCGCCACTGCACTCATACATAAGCCTCCACTAGTGATTCTAGACGAGCCAACTGCTGGAGTCGATCCCATTTTGAGAGATCGCATTTGGATTCATCTCGGCGATCTATGCGCCGAAAACAAAATCACGTTCATAATAACAACCCATTACATAGAAGAAGCGCGAAGAGCTCATTTAGTTGGTTTAATGCGTAAAGGTCGTCTGCTCGCCGAACAACCTCCTCAAGTTCTAATGGCTCACTATAATCTGACAACACTCGAAGACGTCTTTCTTAAATTATGCACCATTACGAAATGCTGCAGTATGAGCCTCGAGTGGCAGCAAGAGCAACATCAGCTATCAGGCGATATCTGCTTTCGCACTTCGCTTCCTCCGATGAAGAATAATGAACGCATTGCGCTTGTAGACATAATTAAAAAGAAACGTGTTTCATTCAATTTCTGGCAATGGTCCATTGTAGTCAGCACAATGGCTCGCAAAAACATGACTCGATACATTCGCCACCCTCTCATCCTTTGGTTTCAATACTTGCTGCCCATTTCGCAGATTGTTCTACTTTGCATTTGCGTTGGCGGCGATCCGTTCGATGTTCGTGTTGGCATCGTGAACGACGAAAATCCGGTGAACTTGAGTAGCATTTTCATCAAAAGCTTGGACTTCTTTTACATTGATTTAAGAAACTACAGTGACATGCAAACTGCAATTGCTGACATTAAGCAAACAAAGTTGTGGGGTGTGATTCATATACCTGCCAATTTTACACAGTGTCTTGGAATGCGCGTCCAGTTCGATCGCGAGTTTGAAAATGATGTGATCAATTGTAGTACAATAAAAATTCGGGCCGATCAAACGAACAAATTGATCACGCTGACAATGGAGCGCAGTTTGGAGCATTCATATCAATCATTTTTGCAAGCGGCACTCTCCGAGTTCGATTTGAATCCGCGCATCGCCCAGGTGCCGATCGCGTTAGGCGAAACGATCCATGGGGTGTACGGCGCTCGTCTGCATCGCGGATTCCGCGACCACATGGCGTGTGGTTTTTTAACCTCATTCACGTTCGCAGTTTCTTTTGCGTTGACCGCAATCATTTTAGTGCTTGAACGTTGCGATAATATGTTCGAACGTCACTTCGTGGTCGGCGTGTCCACGACGCAATTAATTTTGGCACATTTTGTGAGTAGGTTTCTTTTTCTTATCATTCAAGTTGTGCTCTCGTTACTGGTCACTGTGTACGCGTTCGAATTGGACACACGAGGATCGCTAATTTACGCGATCGTATCGCTGTCATTAATCGGCTTCTCGGGTTTAGCTTTTGGTATTGTGCTCTCAGCCATTTGTCGTTCGATCAAAACGCTGACAATGCTCGGCGCATCGTTTATGTTTTTCGTGATCTTTGTTAGCGGCTGCTTTTGGCCCCTCGAAGCAATGCCGTATTGGTTTCGTTGGTTTAGCCTCACACAGCCAACCACACTGCCGACTGAATGCTTACGAACCATTCTGTCGCGAGGAGCCGGAATCAGTGATCACCGCGTTTCATCTGGCATCCTCGTGTCGCTCGCTTGGTTCGCTCTCTTGTTCTTTCTTGGATACAAATTTTTCAGATACAATTAAAAGAACGCAATCAGTCGAACGCGATACCATTTTAAAGCTTGTGCAAAAACACAATAGTTAAAAATTGAAAAGTTTGACGATGCATTAAAATAAATTATGTACGAAGTCGAGTGCATTAGCGATTAAATGTAATAATTCGCTTTTAATTACGTTTGAGCACTACTTTTGTGTTTGTATAGATTTTAATGAACATCAAAAATGCATTTAAAGCTTTCAAAAGTTTCTGTTTGCGAACAGTCGTAAAAAGCAAAATTAAGTAAAAATTAGTCAAAAAGTTGCTCGCTTTGGCTGCGGCAGCAATTTTTAGCGATTCATTGTTTCGACTTTCACTGAACATACTCACTCTCGTAGTAAAAAAAACACTCTGCTTCGGGGGAATCACTCTGACTAGAGCATAAATATTTCACTAAGTATTAAAAAGTTTGCTAATCTCTTGCGATGTCATTCTTTATTTTCCTTGTTAAATAAGTTCGAGATGCTACTAATTAACTTAATTACATCGTGAAAAAGATAAAAATAAAATGAACAAAATGACATTTTTGTAATTTTCCATTCATAAGATAGAACGAGTCTAATTTCTTTACTTAAATTTGCGATTATTTTGTTAAATTTGGAATTTACATTTGTAAAATTCATTGAGTATTATGTGTACAAAAGCAAAATGAGACAAGATACATTAAAAAGTTATTGCTTTTCACGAGTTTATTAAAAAGTTTTAAAATATTGATTTCTTAATACGCTGAGTGTGAAAACGAGCCAATCGTACGCTCAAAATTTGATCGCTTTAAACTTATTTTCTCTTTTATAACATAAATCGCGAATTCAAACCGCGTATTCATATTTTAAAACCATTCTTGCCATTGTCATTCTTTGAATGTCGTGCATTTATTGTCGATTCTTTATGTCTTTGAAATGAAGTTGAAAACGGCTCACTTCTGAGCTTATTTCTTTGAATTACATTTTACACAAGATTACAGCTTATTCATACTCAAACTAAATGTTTGATTAATTTTTCAATTAACGATTTTCGAGTTAAAGAAGAGGAAAATGCGATGAAAACTCGCCTGCGTTTACGCAAAGCACGAACTTAAAAACTCTTCAAGTTAATACAATTGCAAACATTTTTGCAGCATTGAACAGCTAAATAATTCTGCAAACATTAGGAGGACTTTCTGAAGCCGAAGACAGCGAGAAAAAGCAAGAATCATATTTTATTTTTCCTTAAAATATTTTCACTCTCAGTTAATACTCTGGAATTCGAGAGCAGTTCACTATCTTCAGATTTAGTGTGCGGCTGAAGCGATCCAAAAGCTTTTTGCAATATTTTTGTTCAACAACTTATTGATGATGAAGGTATGATGAGAATTGATTGCAGTTCGAACTAAGAAATTGATCAAATTCAACATTCAGCGGGTCGGTTAAAAAACATTTTTGCAAACGTTTTCTGTTTTCGAGGGAAGCATTAACACGATTGAAAACGAAAAAAGCAATTAGGAGGAAGCTTTTTGTACAATTATTTTTGCATCTGTGCACAATCAAAGCTTCATTATTTTCTTCTGGTCATTAGCGGAGAAGATCGTTATAATTTCTGCGCTCCTAAATCAATTTACAATTTTCACACCATTAAATCGTGACCGTCACGAAACTTTTCTTATTCAAGCATAAACTGTTTTCGATCCTATGATTATAAGAATCAAATCGAGTGCGGTAACAATGGCAAGCCAACGAATTACTTTTTCGCACTCAGAAATCAAACTCTGAGACAGAGGCAATCTCATTGTTCATCGTGAAAAACGTGCTTCAACTTCTAAAGTAAACGGAAAATGAAAATTTTGTGATCATACCGAGTGTTAAACTAACAAGAAGCTTTCTTTTACGAAAACTTAAAATTAAAATTTTTTGGTTATCGAGAAAGAAGACTGAACAAACCTTCACTGACAATTTGAATAAGCTTATTTATTTCATCGAAAATTTTCCAACAAAAAAAAAATTCAATTTTTGCTCGAAAACTAAAACTACTAAATTAAGTTTGAAGTACTATAGAATACGAAATCGAGAGAAGAGAAATGAAGAACAGATACTAATCCGCTATTCTTCGAGTAAAGTCAAAGAAAAATTTCTATAACTCAGTTTTCGCTCTCTTCTCGTTCTCTTTTTCGAAATTGGATTTCGATTTTCTTTTCAATTTATAAATGCATGTTTATGTTTTCTTCTTTGCATGATTTCTACTTTTTCGAACAAAGATTTGTTAAAGAGAAGTAAATTTAAAGAATTTTACCAAATTTTGCCTGCAATTTTTTGCAAGCAACAAATGTTAACTCGGCTTCTTTTCAATAACTCAGTCATTTAATGTTCGCCTTTCTACTTTGCCGCTTAAAACGCGTTTGAACTACCATTTTCATTACTATTTAATATGTTTTCATTTCGAAGTTTAGAGATTTATAGAAATTAAATACATATTTAAAGAAAACTTTATTTTCTTTTTTTTGATTCATGCAACGCTCATTTTCTGAAAAGAATCAAATTATTAAGATTGTTTTGAATTATTTACTTAGAATGTTTTGTTTCTCTTTTCAAATGAGATTGCCAATGTAAAATAAATGAAGATTTTTAATTAATGAAGCTCTTCTTCCAACAAGCATCTCAGCGATCTTTCGCTTCAATATCTTTCTTATAAGAGTCCCAAATCAATGAATAGCTGATCGAAGAGGAAAATGAAGGAGCGCTGCTCGCTTTAAAAGGGACCATGATGCGACGGATCCGAGCCCGATCGTTTTCCCTGCTGCATGGTCTGCATCATGTGATGTTCTTGGTCGCCAAAACACTTAAGGTACTTGGGAGCAATTATTTTTAACATTCACAAGTTTTGAAAAAAGTTAAAAAGAAATGAAAATCATATTTTTCATCTGCTTCAGGATTCTTTTATACGTTTATGATTTTGCTGACCGGATTCGGATTTTCTAGCTGTTCTACTATTTCTCTCTGTACTTTGCTTGAATTTACGTGAGAATCTGTATTCATTGTTCACTTTTAATGTAACTCTAAACAGATTCGACAAACTTTGAGATAAGTGGCTGACCATTAATCATTTAAAATTTTTGGTAATGATTAAACTTCAAATAATGATTAAATTCAATTGTTTACATTTCTTCATGGGATCAAAAAACACGTGTTACTATAAAATACTAAACTTCTTTTTTCAATTTCTGTTCATATACTTTTTCGTTTGTTGTCCATCATGAGATGCATGTTCACTTTTGATAAAATTATTTTTGTTTCCAATTTATATTTTCATTATGAAAAGTTACAGCTCTAATGGTTTGCCAAAGCTGAATGTGCAGCTATGCATAAATGAAATTATCACACGAATATTGCCACTACCTAGTTTGGACATTTCAGATTAATAAAGAATAATTAACAGCAATGTCCGACTTTTTGCTAATTGTAGTAAACACTAATGGGAATTTGTTTTGTATCAAGAAAAATTTAAAAATTTTTTATTTAATATTATAAAAGCCAAAAAAGAGTAAATTAAAATCAGTAGGAAAACTACAAATTTAACTAAAGAAATAGGAATTATTGAAACTTATATGTTTGTTAAACTTACTAGGAACCCATTCGAATAGTTCCAGAGCTTACGTTCAAAATTTTGCCTTAACAAAAATACAAATAAGACATTGAAGGATCCACTGTCCTTTTGTGGACATAACGCTTGTGCGAAGTTCAAAAATTTCTCCCATAGACTTAATTATAAAGAACGCACGTGAATAAAACTTTACACGAGCGTTATGTCCACAAAAGTACAATGGATCCATCAATGTCTCATTTGTATCTTTGTAAGAACAAACTTTTGAACGAAAAGCTCTGGAACCATTCGAAGAGTAAGCTTCATTTTTAAATGAAAAATATAATCAAAGAAATCAATATTTTAAAGAAATAAAAAATTTCAACGCTTTTTATTAATTACACCTGATGAGAAAGTAAGCGAGAATCCTAAATTCGAGATCTTACTGCTAATGTTATTTCCGGTCGCTGTCCGAAACAGTAACCAAACTAATTAATAACAAAAGATAGTAGATATAGTGTCGATTCCACTAGCGAAGTGGTTGAGGCGTAAAACTTTGTCTTGATTAGCACTTAATATTTAGAAAAAAGAAGTTGCATTCTAATTGACTAGAAAGCAGAAAGCGTTTTAATTTTTTTTTTATTTTATTATTTCTTAAAAATTTATTCAAAAACTATAAATTTTAATTCCACATTTCGTTTAAAATGTATAAAATAGACTTTTTCATCGTAATGGCATGAAACAGTTTTCCAATGAGTAGTGCTCACTTATGGAGTTAAAGAGGAATTTAAATTTGCTGAATGTGTATAGAAAAAAAATTTACATTCAATTTTTCGTTAATAAAGTAATTTTTTCATAATTTATAATTTTTTAAAAACAAATATGAGAACTCATTAAGTACCTCATTCAAAATGGTCTTTTTGAAATGCATAAATTTTTGGCTTAGCAGCTTAAAATTTTCGATTTTCATATTTCAAATTAACAAACTTTTTAATTTACATATTGATAAATGTAAAGAGTTGCTTAATTTAAAAATATGAGGTCACATATATTTGTAGACTTGATTATTACGCATATCTCTTCATCAAATTATTTTAACCAAAACTTAAAAAAAAAGCCAAAAAACTTTCTAAAAAAAGAGCGTTTGTCAGTCTGTTTATAATGCTTATAACTAAGCCACTTTTTAGTGATTTTTTAAAATACGTAAGGGGTAAGTCATGTGATGTATCAATTAACAGATTGTCAGAGTCATAAATTCAGAGTTATAAATAATGATTGTGCTAACGGTTTTTCTATTGAAAGATCATTTTCTAAGTTATTATCTAAACATCTGAAGTGAAAATTTTAAAGGAAATCGTTTAAATTTTTAAAATTGAAATATGGTAAAAGATTGATAAACAGTTGAATAGGTTTATAATATCTCTCAAACACTTATCTTATTTTATGCTTAACTTTAAAAAAGCTTTTATGAATTGAATATATTTAATTTCTATTTTTTATTTTTAAAATATGTTCTTTTGAGATCGTGCCTAATATTTTAAATTATGCGACTTTTAAATTTCAATATATAGATGCTAAAGTTGGTGCTGAGATTTATGATTTCATTTTTGAAATTTCTTCGAATAATTTAAGCTTAAAAAAATCGTAATTTCTTCTTTTAATTTAGTTCTTAGCTAGTGCTTCAATGTATTTTCAACACTAATGAAAGCGAATCCTTTAAATGAGACAGGTCTCAATAGAGTTTGTCATGTCTATTATCGATTTTCTCTAAACCGAATTCATTGTAAATTTGAATGAAAATTGAATTTAAAATTCATTTGGTTTAAAAATTTATCTGGAAATTAAATTTACGTGATATGTTTTAATTCAAAATTTAGCTCCATTACATTGAGTTCCTCTTTAGCAGAGAAACGAAATGAAAATTTTGTTTTTGTTTACATTTTAAGTTTGCAAATTACAATTTTTACATTTTTACATTAATAATAAAAGCGTTTCGTTTGTTCAATATTTATACTCGAAATTTAAATTATTCACACATTCGCCGCTTTTTTTTAAGAAGTGAATTAAACCGAAAGCAGATTAATTTCAAATTTATAATCAAATTTTTTTCGCGAAAAAAATCTCTGCTTCAATTACATTGAGTTTTTAATTTCTTTTCGTTTTCTTCTTCAATTCGCATTTCTAAGGGCAAATTGAATGTCGAAAGTGAATGGCGGAAGAAAAATATGTTTGAAGCTTGAGAGAGAGCGAGAGAGCGAGAGAAAGAGAGAGAGCAAGAGAGAAAGAAAGAAAACGAAAATGAATGTAATTTCGTTTTCTTTCGAAAATTCGTACGAAATAAATTAGTAAAAACAAGCGAAGCGTAAAACGCGATGTTGCTTTAAGGTAATAAATTAAAAGTAAATACTGTAGAAAATGTTGTATCGAGAAAAGAAGACAGATGCAAATTTAAGAAAGCATAAAACATAAATAGTGAAAACGAAGAGCGAAGAAAATTTTGAAAACAAGAGCAAAATATGAGCGACATTCATCAGTCTCGAAAGTAGAGTTGGAGCATCCTTTTCGTTTTCACGATTTGCGTATCGTATTTATGTGCGTTAATAAATCGAAAGCAGACAAAATTAAATTGGAGCGCATAAAGCAAATTCGCAGCGAAACGCACGAATGCAGTAAAAGTGAAGTGATTTGTTTATTGCGTAATGAAAAACGAAAGTGAAAAGCAGCGATTTGTAGTCGAGAATCGAGTGCGGCGAATTGCGGAATTGCCTGCGAATAAGCATATTCGATTTAATTTTTCGCGAAACGCACTCTTTCACTGTTTATTATCACCATTAAATTTAAAAGAGAACGAAAAGAAAGAATCGCGAATTGTCGAAATTTAACGTTTAGCGTTCAACGTTCACTCGTTAAGCAAATCTCCTCTAATTTTGTCACTCATCTTTTCGCATCAAATCACTATATTCTAGTTTAATATCGCTTATTTACTTTTTCACTTCGCTTTCTCCTCATTTGCTCGTCTCTTCATTTGCTTATCTTACTTTTCGCTTTTTATTCTTTCTTTTACTCATTCGTTTTATCAAATCACACACATTAATAAATGAAGTGTACATATTTGATCGCTCTCTCTTCTTCTTTCGTTTTGCTAATAAATGAATTCAGCGCCAAACTTTGTTCCATGTTTCACTAATGTTTGCTCTCAATACACCGCTAATTTACTTCATTCAAGAAACTTTTTTCGCCAACAGTTACAAGAGCATAGCGTTCAAATGTAATCTTTTCTCAAACGAATAAAACTGATTTAGAAATTCATAAAACTCTCTTTGCTCAATGAAAGCAGCCGACGCTTTCCATAATGCTCTTCGCTTCTTTCAAAACTTTTGAAAACTTTCTCTTGAATCAGCCCAATTAAAAACTTTATTCATCGTATTATCAACGCTTAAGAGTTCTTTCAGAGAGACATATTCAAATCTCTTTCTAACAAGTGAGTAAAAAATTAATACACTGCTTCTTATGAAACAGCACAATTTACTTAATTATAAAAAATTAAAAAAATGATTATGAGCAGCAATAAAAGTGGAAATTTTACACAAATTATTCACCTTTAGAGACTCTGATGCAAGGAATGCCATTGTCAACGTTTTCGGATGAAAAACTTTTCCGCCTCGTTTGCTGAAAGTTGAACTTTCTGCTGAAAACTATGATACTTGCTTTTAAAATACTGTCACATTAATATTTTGAATATTAAAACTTATAAATGATTTACTTTAAATTTTCCCGACTTGAAATCACTACAATTACACTAAAATTGTTTAATACTTACACGCACGTTTACTCAATTCTCTCAGATTTTAAAATTTTGTTTTGAGATCGTTTTAGGAGAATGTGAAAATATAAAATATAAACAAAATTTGAAAAAGTCGAAACTGATTCTGAGTGGTAAATTATGAATTTTTTAGCTGCGGAATGCGTATTTCAGGCGTTTTTTACCAAGAGTGAATCAATTGCAATCTTTCACTTTTTTACGTTCAATTCAATCTATCAAACACATTATGTTTTTATTGAAATAATTTTAATTTTCATAGTGAAGAGTCAAAAGAGTTGCTAAAAAATTCAGATTTTCCGAACAACGATGCGAAAAGCGAAATAAAAATGAAATTATTTGATTTTTGCTTAATTAAAGAAATTTTAACTTTTCAAAAGATTTTTTGTTTTGTTCAATTCTTTTCATAAAAATCATTTCGAAATTGCTCGGTTCGATAAAAAAATCCAAACAAAATGAAATTTACTTAAGTTTTTATTTCTTTTAATATCTTTTCAATTTGCTTTATCGCTTGGAAAAGTTTTCACGAAGAGAACTTATCGTCTTGATGTCTTGGCTCAACTTCGTAAATTGTGTTTTTCTTTCTTTCAAGCGAATTTAATTTTTGGGCCACAGAAACCAAATGATGAAGTAATTTTTAAAAACGATTTCTAAAGAAGGTTGCAATAATTTAGTTGAATTGGTACTTGGTCGTTATCATTCATGAATTCATTTGGGAAACGATCGCTGATAATTTTGACATAAGAACAAGAAGAGGTAGAAAGCTGCTTAGAGATTACTGTGACAAGAAGATTAACTCGATAAATTAGGTGTACGTCCTTTTCTTGCTGAGAAAATGCGGCTCATTGTGTAAAATGAAGATCGATCGAATAGCTAATAAAGCCTTCAAAGACCAGTTATTTAAACTTATTTTTCCGAATCCTCTATAAACAGTAGTACACGAAATAAAATGAAATAGCACATAAAAGCGTGAGTTGGTTTCGACTCTGGCAGCTAGCAGTGTGAACGGAAGAGTATCGTTTAAAATCAGGAAATGAAAATTTTACACCAAGATCTAGTCTTTGTTAAAGCTTCCTAAGCACAGCAATTTTAAAAATGGAGCTCAAAATAACCAAAGAGTGTTTGAGTTCGAGAAAATTTGATAGAGAAACAAAGGCAAAGTGAAGCTCAAAATAGGACATTTTTTCTGCAATTCTCTGCAAAATGTGGCGAAAAAAAATTCACAGGAAAAAAAATTGAATGCACAACGCGAAAGTGCATAATTCCTCGTTTCTTCTTTTTTCACCGCACAAATTTGAATAGATTTACAATAAGTGAAGTGAAACGCGGCATAAAAAAATAGCGTTTTAGTATTTCGAAGATAGCGCACGAAACAAGCGACTTTTAGTATATAATTTTAGTGCGCAAATAATACGAGTGAAAATCGTTATTTTCATGCGTTTATTCGAAGTGAAAAAATTCGCGAATAAAAAACGTTTTTTAACGTGAACGAAAAAAAAAATCGAATTCCGCTGAGTCTTGATTAATTTCTTTCAAATAATTATGAATGGCAGAAAAGAAATTTGAGCGCTTTGAAAAAGAAAGAAAGAAACATACGTAAAGCGAAACTTTTTCGGTTACGGCTTTGTGCACTCATAATTCTATAATACATCATGTTTTTTAATGCTTTCAATTACTTTTCTTTGCATGTTTTGAAAATTTAAACTTTAAAAAAAATCCATTGAAAGAAGAAATTATTCTTGTGTTGTCAATTCCAAATTTTGTGCATGTTTCACAATGATTGAAAATACGAAAAATGAAAACAGATGCAATCCTTGATATAAAAAAATCAACAAAGAATCAGAATAAAGTATAAATTACGTATGCATTTTCTTTGCTAGATGCAAATCTTGTTTCGTCTACGCTTTCACTTCTTATGCAAAGTAATATCTTAAGTGTTGGCATTTTCTTTTTGCTTTTCGAGTATACGTTTTTATTAAAAAAAAAATTCCAGTTTTAAGCTTAAATTTTGAAGTCTTGCATCAAAAATGGCCATAAAAGTAAAAGTGTAATAATTTCAACCAATAGTAATGTGTGCCTTGAGTTTTTTGGCTTGCTTTTACCTTTCACTCAACTTGACAATTTAAACTCATAAATGCATTCGCATGTGCCTGATGTATTTTTCAAAAGTTCCTAAAATCTAATATTTTATGGGTGCTCTCGAGCTCTCGAGTGAGTTACGATAAAATTCACAGTTTCAATCGAAAATTTTTGTAACTTTCGTGTTTTGGTACACCGATACATTTTTATGCAAACTTTCAATGTTATTATCATATGTGTAACAAGAATCGAGACGATAGTTCAAATGAAATTCCTAACAGCGTAAAAACATAATTTATAACTAAAGAGTGGAAAAATATTTGATTCTATTTTGTATTAATTATTTTATGACATAAACGCTAATGTTTGTGTAAATTATATAATACAACATTTTGTATTTTAATTACGCAAAACATAGTTTTAAGTTTCAATTAACAGATAGAAAACAATTTTTTAATATATTTTTTAAATTAATTTTTTTTCAAATGGACAAAATTTTTTAGATCTCATTTCAATGATTTTTGCATTGAAGCTTTGTTTTTGTTTTATTTTTAAATGAACAGAGTGCAGAAAGCTCAAGCAGAAAAGTTTCGCTCCCAAAATGAAACTCGCTGAATAGAGTAAATTATAATTATTCAGGATATTACAATCTTTTATGACTTAATTCATATTTAGCAAATTTCATAAAAGCTAATAAAAGGATTAGTTAAGTGCTTTACAACACTCTGCTCCGAAAAGTTTTTTTTTTCTTTGCAAAGTAGACAAAATAATCTAAATAAAAATTAAATTTTCAAGCTCTTCATTTTTTTTTTATTTGCTTTAATAATTTTTTTTCAGGGTACTTCAAAGCAAACAAAGCAAATAAATAAATTAATTAAAAAAGATTTTTATAATTATTTCTGGAAAATGAAAATATTCTAAGATAACCAAATAACTGAATCTAAAAAAAGTTTTGAAAAATGTAAATAAAAAATTAAATTTTATGTATTTTTGCAACAATTTAAGAATAATATTAGAAAAGCAATGATAAATCATCATGATTATCGGGTTAAATTTTTTATTTTAGGATATTTAGGTTCATAAAATAATGTTTCAAGCGTAAATACTTAGTACTTATTCTTAGTTTTTATTTCATAAAATTCTTCTCTTCATTTATAACTATGGTTTACATTCTATTGTCGATAAAACTTTTATCAATATTGATGGGTAAAAAGATTCTTTGAATTCAAAATTTATAAAATATGAATTTTTGATGCAGCTACTAAAATATCAAAGAATAAAGCAAAAAAGAGTTTATACTAGGCGCAATATATAAATTATTCTTATTTTCACATCTAGGCAGTTGTTAATGCTATCAAGAGCTTATTTGTGGTCGGTGGTTTTGTTTGGATTATCGTGTTCACGTGTCTTGCATTATTGAAACGCACGCGTATGAGCGAACGAGAAAAAGAAGAAGATGAGATCAATTTCTCTGTTCGTTATTACAGAGTGAAAAGACATAAATGGTGCAAATACAATCACTCGCTGAAAGGCACTTATTGCAATGTTGTCGAGAAAAAGTTGTGAAAACTTTCGCCCTTTCGCTTTTTTGTGCGCCTCTGACAAAGCGTAATAAAGTCGTTTTCTTCGATTGACACTAAATAGTATTTTACCCTTTATTCTTTGCAAAACGCGCTACTTTTCATTTTTATTGAGCGAACATAATAGCGTGTTCATAAAATATACAACAACAAACAAGAAAAACACATCTGATCGTTTCAGTTGAAACAAAGCTTAGTGAACTCCATCTCTAAATCTTCCCGCGTATTTGTCAAATGCGATGAGTTGATAAAGTTTGTGCAACAAAAACTCGAAATAAACATTCATTTTAAAAAGTAAAGGAACTTACATTTTATTCGGCTTTCAATCAAAATACTAGAAAACATTGTCAAAAAGAATTGAGAGCAGTTTCGAAGTTTTTGTACAAAAATTTAATTTGAAATTTGTGTGCACGCCATAGCGCAACTTGTATTTGTAATAGTCTTCCCAACGAGATTAACATTCATATAGCGCTCTTAGTTTTCATAAAAATCTGAATTTCAATTTTTTCACTTCTCATATTCGTTAACTCAACCATCGCTTCCGGAAAGCTTCGCTCAAGATTTCTGATTAACAATATATTCATTTCTAAAATTTATTATAATTTTGCGCCTTCTATGTTTGCATAATTTGGTAAATGCAAGAATGTAAATAACTAAACAAAAATCGGTGGGAATCTTAGAAGCGAAATTCAGTGACTATTGAACAGAAGCCAATGTAAAATAAGAAATAACTAAACGTAAATTAAAAGAAAACAAAAATCAGTCAAAAATGGCTTGAAACTCAGTTGTCTAGCAAAAAACTTTTCAACAAATCTTTTGGTTTAATTTTAAGAATTTTTTTACGAAAAATAAAATCTGCGGCAAAATTTGAAGTTAAACAAAGAAGATCTATAAGTTCCTATAAAGCTTTATAAATCTTAAATCAAGTACGACAAATTAAGTGTTAGAGTCTATTTACCACTAAAATGTGTTCATTAATTATTCACACGCAACAAGTGAGAGAAATATACCCTTTCAAAGTGCTTTAAATTATTAAACAGGACAGAAAAGAAAAAAGAGAAGTGCTGATTCCAAAAGAAACTTACTTTTGCCTTTAAATTTTGATGACTACTTTCATAACAAATGCTTTTCCGAAGTGTGAAATCAGGACCCAGAACATTAACGTTTTTACTGAGGAAAAAAATTGCACACGTTTAATTGAATAACTCGAATATTTGAAATCTTTCAATGCTTATCTTTTAATTATTTTGTAGTCCTGTTTTCGCAAAGCATTTTGACACCGGATTCCTCGAAATCACCGTTATGATTGTAATTTCACCGCATTACTCGTGAAAGCATAGTTTTTCGGTAGTTATCAAGTTCTTCTGCCGAAATACTATCGATTAAATAAGTGATAGTAATTTCTAAAACTCTAATTATTTTCATTTTCAATATCCGAACTAATTTTACACTATTCTTAAAAGGTAAAAAATCGGCGGTTCCAAATCCGTACTCCGGATATCTAATTAAGTAAAAACCTTTGTAATTTATTTATTTGCCAGTTTTTTTAATGAAAAGTCATTCACACCTTTAAAGTTATGGACAGAAACACCATTTT
>NCKU01001306.1:0-26862 GCA_003675995.1 Dinothrombium tinctorium | reverse complement strand
AAAAAAATGATCGCTTAAGAGAGGCGTACGTTAGGAGAGGTTTTACTGTACTTTTATTGATATGGTTTAATCGATATGTTCTATTCTTAAATGTGTAGCAGGTCCTATTAATTGTAAAAAGTGAAGAATTCAATCGAAATAAGACTTATTTAATTAGAAAAACAAAAAACAAATCAAAACAAGTAACAAATGATGTTTGTCAATTTTTACTAGAGAGTTTTTTTAAACTTTGCAAAGATGGTTAATTTTTTAAGCTCAGTTACTTTTGCAAGAAGTTTCTGGATTATCTAAACGCTTAATCTCTCTTGATTTCCCTCAACCTGGATTGCTCAAATCCAGTTAGCGTTTTGAATTTGTAGGCCTATTTTGCAATGCTACATTCACAACTCTTATCTTTTGCTAAACAATTGAAGACGAATATTTTCTAGTTTTTCATATTTAATTTTCATAAATTTTTAATTTCACCTAGTTTAATAAATTTCTTTGCGTTCATTTCTTAAATGAAATTGAATCTTTATTTAACTTACAGTTACGAAATGTTTAATGATAATGCTAATCGAACAACAAATTAACAAATTCTGTTTAATCTGTGCATGAGAGCTCGATTTGTTATCTTTATTTTACTTAATGAGTAGACAAAATAATAAAGTTAGGTTAGGCTTTTATTCTCAAAATATTAAAAGGGCAAATGTCATCATTCTGGCAAGTAACAACTTTGCATCTTCTTAAAAATTATTTTTTGAATATTTTCTTTCAAAGGTGCACTTATAAAAGCGCGAGTTATTTTACATTCTAAAAATAAAATAACGACATAGAACATAATTTTTCACACATGCTGCGAGTACAAGAAATATTTTTACGCTTATAAATGAAAGATTAAAATATAAAATATAAAAACAACCCAAAAAAGTTTTCTGCGTAAAAGAATAATTTATAAACAAGTATTAATAATTTGCTGTTGCAGAAATAATGCAAGATGCCTGAGTCTACTTTTTCTAATTATTTCACTTTGTACATCAAGCTCCAAAGTTAATGGTTTTTATGAGTTTTCTTCGTAAAAGTTTGACCATAAACATAAGAAAGATAAAGTGCCGTTATTTTCCATCTAAAAGAATATAAAAGCTACGGTCACGAATGTAAAGTGAGAAGATACAATAGCAGTCAAGATAGAGTGGACTTTGAGAAGGATGTCCATTTCTCTATTGTTAATGGGCGATGCCTGTTCACCAATGAAATTCGAGTCAATAGAAAGTTTATAACATATTTAGGAAAAATTTCAATTGAACCAAAAAAATAATTAACGTTTAAACAACGAATTATCAGTTAAAATGATGTATCAACGAGATCTAACGAGAACAGAATTCGTTTCCCATTTGAAAATTTTGATTTTATTATTTTATCATTCAATTTAACAAATTCATTTTTATTGTCTTATGGCATGTACAGCTCCCAACAGAAAGTTTTGTATCATATCGAGAAATGATGCATGATTGATAAATAAAAACGAACAAAAAGCAGATAAACGAAGAGGAAAAAATAGAAAGTTTAATTTTTGTTTCAAAAAATATTAAATCTTTAATAAGGCAGTTTCATTCAAAAAGCATATTTTCATTTAATGTCTTAATGTAACGTTTAACCCATTTTTCGACTGTTCTCGGATCACATAAAAAATCGCAAGCGATTTCGTTGTAACTCATTCCCATGTGGTGAAATAAAACAAATTTGAATCGTTTTTTTCTTTCGATGTTAAGGGCATTTTATTCTGATTTAAACTCGATATGTGAAATAAAGTTTAAATATTTCCCTTGTTTTAAAACTTGAATTATCATTTCTTTTGTGCGATAAATGTTTCAAACGAAGGATAAGATACAAAACTTTCTGTCGGGAGCTGTATGTAAGTATAAGTTTTTCAGCATTAAAATATATTCAAAGAAATATTAAGTTTATAAAGAAAATGCGCTATTTGTCTAATTATTTGAAAACGTGGCAGTGAAGAAAACATGATATGTAATAGCTACTTGCAGAATGTTTAGCTATCAAATTCATATAAAGACGTTATAATTGACGTGAATTATGTGAAAAAATTTACAGGCTCTGTAGATTGTTGTGCAAGTTTATAGTTTAAAATATTATGCATGTAAAACTAATAACCATTAATGGCAAGTGAAAATAAGATTCAAATTGACTTCAAAGAGAAAATGCTATTATCTAAATAAAATTCAATGAAGCAAAGCCTATTTTTGGTGCAAAAAAGATTTTAAAAATTATTACTTTAGGCAATGACTTGAAATTTTGATAAAATTGATTTGTTTCGAAGTTTCGGGTCAAAAGAATCATTTTTGTATCAAAGTGTGAACGTTTGATAAAAAAGAAAATCCGAATAGAAACAAAAATACAGCTTTTGCTGAATCTCGATTTATTTTCATGTCATTCATGTGTTGTTTACTTTCTCGATGTCTGCGTAAATAACTGCTGAAAAAAAATTTGTGACATCGACAAATTATATTTGTTTTGTTGTAAATCACATCAGCTAACAAAATCGACATAAACATATCTCGATTTGGCTAGTTCTTTCATCCGCATGAAAAGCTCATATGATTCCTTTTAAATTTTGAAAATTTTGAATAAAATTCCAATTTTTCTCATTATTTGAGAAACCAAATAACTTTTTTTTTGCTTAAAATGTTATATATTAAACAAAAGCCTTTCTTAAAAATAGCTTCTTAAATCGCTTATTTAGACAAAAACTTCAACTAAGTTTAAACAAAATGAAATGATTCTTTACATAAAAGCCATAATAGCCAAATTTTCACGAGAATGGTTAGAAGAATTGTTTAAATTCGAAAGTGCGATTGGGTTAAAAAAAAATCTGTTAACTAAAACTTTTTGAACTCTGGTTATCAAGAAAATTCATTCATTTTTGATTATTGTTTTCAAAATGAATTTGAATTGCTTAACAAGATCTTTTAAATGCTTATTTTGCTTCTATTAACGCTATTATATTTGCTTGATCTTATTTTCTATGCATTCTTTTAGCTTGTTGAAAACATAAGAATCCAATTTTATGAAATTATTACGATTCGTTATAAATCCAAACAAAAATTTACTTTTAAATTTCAAATCGACATTCATTTTTTAATGAAACCAATTAGAACATTATATTTTTAAAATGATGCAAGCTTTGAGAATAAAGCTTTCCGTGAATTTATTAAATCATATGAAATGTTTCTCATGCAAATTAAAAGAAAATAAACTGTGTTTGCAAGTAAACAGATTTATAATCGATTAAATTTATATTGCGTTTAAATATCACGTTTGCACGAAAAATTCTCTTTGAAATGACGTTAATTTGTTAAAACATTTTTGATGGCGGCCAAGTGTGGAGTGAAACTAATCAAATTAAATTTCTGCTTTAAATATCAAGTAAAATTTAAAAAGTTCTGAATTTAATTAAATAAAAATAGTAACGATTCTTGAGAATTTTACTAGTAGCTAGTGAATTTTCAAATTCAAAGCGATAAGTTAAAAGAGAAAAAGTTATTTTACTTAATTTATCTTGTAACTCAGCAATAAGTAACTTCAAATATGGGCGACAAAAAATGTCAAAAAATTCTTCTTTAGCAGATGCTTTTGCTCCCCAAGGAAAATGTTGCTTTTTTATTTGCTGTCTTTATTTTATGATCTTACTTAAATAAGATCTTTCAACCAGCAAGATGTGTGAAAAGGAGAGGAAGCAAACTGAGAACGTTTTTTGTTTAAAATATGAACGTGAAATAAAAGCAGAATATAAGATTTTCGTGAAGTTTACAAGATTTGACTCGCAAATGAATAAATTCGAAAAGTGCTTTTAGATTTTATCTTAGTATAAACTGAAAACAACTTTTGATGCGGCTTTCAAAAAGAACATTTTTAATAAATAATTTAAGAATTTCAAATAAAATTAGATTAAAATACATACAAGCTTCTTATAAATTTGCTGCATTATGACAGAATCATAAATGAAAAGTTTCTTTAGAGAATTCAATTTAAAAAAGTTTACTTTTCGAACTTGATTTTCGTATAAAGCAAACAAAATTTTAAGCATGTCAAGTTTCGCTTTGGCTTGATCAAAATGTTTGTCTTTCTAAATATCATATTAGTTTTACCTAATCAAACCTATGAAACAAAATTTTACATCTTCTTAAAAATAAAATACTTTTGTGCCTAATTCAGATCACAATTAAACTTGGCTTGAAGGTAAAACTTATGTGTGTTATAAGAATGAATCTCATCAGAGGTGAGAATTTTGCGCATGAAGCAAGTTATTCGTGTGCAAACTTTAACATTAAGTCTTCGGTGAAAAGTTTTGTTTTTTCAATTTCGAACCTGAATCTCAGCCGGTTTTTATTCGAATTTTTTCAAATGATAAAGTTTTTTATATACTAGATATTAATATGTTTATCTCTCTTGATATTCATATAAAGACTTTAAAAGTAATTTTTCAGCACAGCATTATCAGACGTCTATCATAAGTAAGCAGTTGAATAGAACTTTGATTAAAACAAATCTGATAAAAATCATTTCAGATTTCTGCAGCAATCGAAAAAAACAATTTTTTGCCATAAACCAAATGCTGAAGCTTATTTGCATTTGCTTTACACGCTAATAATTTGCTTCACGCTCAAAATTCGCATAACGCTGGTAATTCTTTAAACAAAATTTTTTAAATCGCCCCTCCCCTTACCGCCAATTTCAAAGTGCTTCATTACCATCTCTTAACACTATCGTTCCAACTTCAACTTCGCTGGTCTTAAAAACACTCTTCGTTGAATCAAGCGTTTCATTAAATTTTGTACATTTTCGCAAATTATTTATGTTTAATATTTTAAATTAAATTCTAAATAAATTTCGCTTACTTTATTACTTTAATTATTTCCATTCATTAAAATTACCTACATTCTACCCTTCGAAACTACCGTTGTTGCAACTCCATACGATTAGCACAAATCGAAATATTGGTATTCTATTATCATTTGCTTACTATGCATATCTCTGATATAAATATTCAGGCAAATGAAGTTCCAAGAAACTTTTTCCAAAAATAACAAAATATGAGAGCGCGATTAAAAGGGATCAAGTTTTTCTGTACTAAGAACTCATCTCATATCTGTACTTTGTTTGAATCTGAATGATGAATAGAGATGAAAATATTAATATCTTGCATTTATAATTCAAACAAATCGCATAAAAACCGGCTAAGATTTCGGCTGGCAATAGAAAAAAACAAAACTTTTCACCAAAAACTTAATGTTAAAGTTTGCACGCGAATAACTTGCTTTATGCGCAAAGTGTGTGCTATGATGGGCAATTCTTAGTGAACACACTAAGTTCCACTTACATACTAAATTTAATAGAAATCGAGATTGGGCTCAAAAGTACTTTGCTTGTTAGAACTTTTTCATACATTTGATTGTTTACATAATTTGCATAAAAAATAGTAATAATAGTGAGTTTTCTTCACATTTGTGTGTGAATTTTGCATTACCGTGATTTGCTTGAGCTTAGAATTACAGATGTGATGAAATAAGAGAAATGAATGGTCAAGAAAGCAAATTTAATATAATTGAATTTGTGATAAACAAATAAAATTTCTTTTGTTAAGCTCTTCTAACACATAATCCAAATGGGAAAATCACATAATTCCGTAGATAGAAATTTTTATGACTATTTTAGCTCTAGAACAAAGCGTTCGAGTGAAATTTTTCATTCTAAGAGATTTTTTATTTAATTTCTAACATCGTTATCATTGTAACTAAGTTCACAATCATAAACAAAATTGTGTTCTTTTATTGATAAATGTAATGCCCGAAAAACAAAAAACTTTATGTAAATAGTGAAACCATAATATCATTGTGCGCAAGTTAAGAAAGTGAAACGATTCATACAAGAATAAGCTTTTAAATTCTCAATGCGAATTGTTTATTAATTTTATATTATTAAATGTTTAGATAGATCAGTAACTTTAGGTCTATTGTATCTTCATTATATCAATTATTTTCATTATTTGTATAGTCTTCATTATTTTTATTGTTAGTTCAAAGTTCACTGATATTTTTAACTAAAGTTGTATTTAGGTTAAAGTTTCGAATAAAGCAATGTGAGCAGAGAGAGTGACGAGAAAAAGAAAAACTTTATGTGCTTTTCAATCAAGAATAAAGCGAAGCAAAGAAAATCGAGAAAGAGAATTTTTTGAAAGTGTCAAAGAAGAAAATAACTTGAGCAAATTTACAGTTTCTAACAAAGAAAAACGGTTGGACACTATGATTTTCACATCTATGCATGTGTTGAAAGCTTTCAAAAATTTATCAATTTATTCACAAAGTTTCACTGCGTTTGAGATTTCAACAAAAACCAACACATTCAAGCACTGCGTGCATGACGCTGTATGAAGAGTTTTGCCAATGTATCTGCTATGGAGCGAGAATTTTTTATTAAATTTTCGAGAATATTTACACTAATCATTTTCGACAGTATTTGCTTAGAGAATATTTTGGAGGAAATCGAATTCACTTTTCTATCCTTTTTCTCTTGTTCACTACATTCAAAATAAATGCTTTCAAGACAAGAACACATTCATTCGCGTCTATACAATCAAATTCAATCGAAAGCATACACTTGTTAATAAAAAAAGGAATGTAGAGTGATGAGAAAGCGAGAGAGTGATAGAGAGTCAAATCGTACAATTGAAATGCAAAAAAATCGTATTTCACTCGAAAAGAAACGAGCACAAAATCCGAAGACAACATTCGATTTGGAAAACAGTTCTGCATTTATATTTGCAATACTTTTCTTATTTAAGTTTTAAAAATTCTGCTTTTCTTCACAAAAAATGATTATATTTCGATTGAAGAAAAGTTTTAACAATCTTCACTCTGCTTATTTTGTTGTTTTAGGCGAAATTTTTACTTTTTTTCGCGAACAAGCTCCAATTTAAAATGTTCAAAAGAAGATTCTTAAAATAAAAATAAATTGAAGAGAGTTCGTAGTGAAAAGTTGATAAGCGATTCGTATGAAATAGAGCGAATTGAAAATTTGAATCGAGTTCACAAAAGTTGGCTCGATAAAAACAGCGCTAGTGCAAATTGAATTTTCTTAAATAACAAAACTTTATAAACTGATTGTAGAGAGATGCGAAATGCAAAGCAGCATTATGAGATAAAAATTCATTACGTTCTAAAATAATTTTAAAAATTTTAATTTAAAATTGTGAACATACCTTTGCTTAAAGTGGTGAACTTTTGAAGAGATGATTAAGGTAAGCGAGAGTCACGATCAAAGTGAATTTTTAATTTCAATAAAAGCGAATTAAAAAAGTTAATCAACATTTTTAAAAGTCTCAAAACCAAATTAATTGATTTATTACTTTAAAAAAATCATCAGCTTCTGAATGAAAAACGAAGTCCACCTTTGTTAACAAATGCTCGAATTCAACGCGAACACATTTCTCGTTTTAGTAATTGATTTCCGAACACAACATATTCAATCATCTCTCACTGTTGCAATCTCAATGAATGCAATGTCACTTGTGCAATGTTCACCAATGTTCTACTGAATAAATAGGTATTATAGATAAATTCATTTATTTACGAATCTAGCGAAAAGTATTGTAAAAATAAAAAGCGAGAAAGAAACGCACTTTCAATGCTTAGAATACAAAACGATTTCTGTTCATTACTATTCATCGAGGCACTTGTTACACTTGAGCTAACTCACTCTACATACACTGTCTGGTATCGATGGACTTTGATTTAATGTAGAATATTCATTGCATTTTGCATTTGAATGCAACTGTTTGTGAGTGAATCACTTCAAACCAAAGCTCAAGGAGAATTTAGTATTTATGATAAACTAAAGCTTTGAAACGAAAAATGCAACAAAAAATGTGAATTGAGAGGTAGTGACCAAAAGTGACTAAAAACACGGAATGTACTCATTTTAAATTGTTTAATCTATTCAATTGTATCTGTGTCTGCTTTAAAAAAAAGGAAGAATTCGCACATAACTGTTCTACCCTGAGCAGAAAAAAGTATGGCTTTGCGCAAAACTTTTTTGTTCAGCATAGCACTTACAAGGAATCTATTTTTTGTGCCCGTTCCCGATTTCAATGAAACTTGGTAAGCAGATAGAACTTTATTAGTATATTAAGAACTACCCCGATCATCAGTGCGAATTTTGCGCGTGAAGCGAGTTATTCGCGTGCAAAGTTTAACATTGAGTCTACGGCGAAATTTTTTGTTTTTTCGATTGCTGGCCTAAATCTCAACCGATTCTCACCCGGTTTGTTTTAAATGAAAGTACTATTCAACTTCTATCTTATGAAAGGTGTCTCATAATTCTGTATCAAAGCACTGAAAAATTGTTTTTAAGACGTTTTAACAATAATAATTATAGAGATAAAAAAAATTATATACAGCACACAGTGAGTGTAAACATTTTAAACAAACCGGGTGAGAATCGGTTAAGGTTTGGGCACGCAATCGAAAAAAAACAAAAAATTTCGCCATAGACTTAATGTTAAAGTTTGCATGCGAATAACTTGCTTCACGCGCAAAATTCGCACCTATGATGTTGATAATTCTTAATACACTAATAAAGATCTATCTTCATAAGTTTCAACGGGCACAAAAAATAGATTCCTTGTTAGACTTTTTGTTCAAACTCATTTAGAATATTTAGCGAACGAATCGCGAATTTAAGTATCGATTCATGTCGATCGCCTTTATTTTTTATTTCACCACAAGCACCACTACCATCGATATCTACACCTGCATCAGCGGGCGAAGAAATGATGCGCAAATCGCTTTCATGTATTGACGGTTGAAATAGGAGAATGGGAATTGAACAGGTGCTTAACATAGTTCTTTCTCTTTCTCATATATTTTTGGTGTCCCATGTGCTAAACTTTTGCCAATAAAATGATTTAATGAACTTTTTTTTTTGCTTCTTTTATCACACATTAAAAATTAATGCGTTTGCTGTGATTAAGCTTCGACGAAAAGCACTTTACCTAATTCACTTTTTTCGATTTTCGGTTTATAAATATTTTCTAAGTTAAATATATATCAACTCCGAAGCAAAAATCAATCTTTTTTAATTGATTTCACTCAAATTTTCTTTTATCATGATATATAAATTAATTTAAAAGTGATGAATTAGTTTAAAAGTGACACTTACAAATACACAAAAAAATGATCATGAGGAAGCGCTCTAAATGGTAACCATTGGAATTTAAATAAACTTTGAATGCAATTTGTTTGTTGCGTGAGCTCAAAAAGTTGCTCCTATTCATAGGCAAAGTTCGCGGTTAAATAAACTTTGCGCACTTTTTTGGTTATGAAAAGGCTAATTTTTGAGCATATACAAAGAAAAATTTTTACGCAGTGTTTATTTAAATTCTGTTGGTGACCATTTAAAACCTTGCTCGTAAAAAAGTTTCAGAGCTATGAATTTTATAAACAATGCATTAAATTAATAAAAATATTGATGATTATTTTCATCTAATCATAACATTCATCATCGTATTCATAACCAGCGTCCAAATCTTCTTCGCCTCTGTGCTGTGTCATCAGCTGAGCAATACTCAAGTGCTCTTCTTTATTTTCATTTTCACCATAATCATCATCAGCATACTCTTCTTCATACTCATCATCAACTGCTTCTTCATTCACAACATCTAATTCATTTGCTATCGAATAAAGAGCAACAGTATTATCTGGCTGGTTGTTTATACTACTTGTAGAAGTAGAAGATAAAAGAGGTTTGTTTTGTTTTGTTTTGTATAGAGATGTTCTTAAATTATTAGAAGCTACGTCAATAAAGTTCCTCATCGATGGTAATCTCTTAAGAGCGGAATTCGTTGAGGAGTCTTCATTCTCAACATTATGCGATTCATTATTATTTGTCAAATTTCCACTTAACTTCTTTAAAACTTCATAATTGATTTTATTAGAGATACGCTTTTCTTGCAACATTTTTTCGATCGCTTCTCCAGCATTACTCGCTTGAATCGGCTGTCGTTTCTTTGTTTTTCGTTTCTTTTTCGGCTGAATCTCACCTTGAGCTTCTTTCTCTTTACGCAATTCTTCCTCTTCACGCTTTCTCTTCTCTTTTTCTTCAACTTCCTTTAAATAATCTGCGTTAATCTTCATCCATAATTTCGTTTTTGCCTCAATTTCAGATGGAGTCAACAAGTAACTGTCTATTTCTTCATCATTAAGATCCGTTATGTCTAATTCGCCATTTTCTTCAATTGCTTTCGGTAGATTATCATCTTGACTGAAACCTAATCCACTGTCAGCAAGAGATTCATTTAGTTCATTTTGATTCTCTTCTTCATCAATTAAACCAAAATTTTCGGTTAATTTTAAGCTTGCTGCTGTCGGTCTTTCAGTCAATGCTTTTAAGTGTAATTCATACGATTCACGTTCACTAACACTATCTTCATCGATGATTTCACAAACAGTATTCAATGTTTCTTTTGCAATAAAATGTTCAGTTACACTATTTTCATCAATATCACTTTCACATTCGGAAACTTGGGCATATTTACTCCATAAACCACGAATTTTTTTGCGATTTTTTTCTAAATCTTGATCAATTAATTTTTGAAGCTGCGAAATTTGTTCCTCACAGTCTTGCAATTTTTGCTTATCTTCTAAATGTTGTTTAATCTTCTTTCTCGTTACCTTATAACACGGTGGATCTTCTTCATCTTCTAAATCAACGGTCATAAATTCTTCTAAAGTTAATTTACTTGATGGTGTATCACCAAATTCGTTTAATCTCTTTCGAATTGTGGTTTCACAAACTTTTACAACTTGTATTATATCTTTAATTGTGCAATGAACATCATTCAAACGTGCCCCAACCAAGAGAGCAGCACCACACAAACCAGATGGTCTTCGGCCGGTATGCATCCAATCTCTTTTCATACGTTGTACTAAACGAAGAGCAGTCATTTCAACTTCGTGCGTTTTGCTGCCTAAGTTCAAACGATTCGCGAATCTAACTATGTACAAACATGGATCGATCGCCGGAATATTGATACACAAAGCGGAAGAAAGTTTGAGGTAAGTTCTGCCCAAGTCGTAAACGTTTACTTGCGTGACATCACTTAAATCGAGAAGCATGTGAGAAGTGCTTTCAATTCTGCAAGTGATGTATATACATGCGGCGATAACATGGGAATTCTTGCGTCCGTGCGTCAAACGCCGATTCAGAGCCATTTTGTAGAAATTAAATGCTGTATCGATGCAGTGATTGTTCAATCGCAGCTGAGATCCGACCGAACGTATTTTACGTTTAGCGTTTTCAAGCGTCACTTGACGACTCTCTTTACCGGAACCGATCACATTGCCAACCGAGAGAGCTTTAAAGCTGGATTCGGCACTGACCATTTGACCGACCACATGAGCCGCCCCTCGAGTTCCCTCTTCGAATTGAACCTCGCTGACGATCAGATTATCTTCGAGCACTGAACCGCATTTGGTGCAAACCGTGTCACCTCGCGCGGAGTCCGATTCGAGATCGCTCGAACCGCAATTAGTACAACTCAACGCTGACATTGTTGAAAGTATGTTCAGTTGAATGCTATAAAATCGTATTCACCGAAAAATTCATCGTTTTTTTCGTAAATTTTTTATTCTTTTGAAAAGAATTTCTTTTCGATTCGAAAAGAACTTCACTAGTCTCAAGTGTGCGTCTTTAGGGGTCTTTTCAAAACTACGCGTTTGAGTACGTTTTTGTTTTAAAGTTTTAGATTTTTTTTCGATAATTTTTTTAAATTATCGGAAAAAGTTTAAATTTTCAAATAGTAATTTTGCTTATTTTAAAAATAATTTAGTCGCGTTGCGGCCTCTTCGGATCCCCAACTATTATACTATACTTTATCCCCAACTATTTATATTATTTTTTAAGTTTTTAAAGCAAAAAATCAAAGGCGTTCTTTGAATTATTCGCGCGGATTATATGGAAATTTTATGTTAATTCAATTTTAACATTTATGGTGATTATAAATTGATAAAAAATTATGTATTTAATCTTTAAATACAACTCTTCCTTTCTTTTTCGATCTTTCAATCTTTTTCTCTTTAATTCTTTCTCTACGTTTCTGCAAATTCTTCGCTCTCTTCTCTTGTTTTGCTTCCATTTTCTTATTAACATGTGTGACTCGTTCTTCCCATTTCTGCGAATGTTTCTTTTTTACTTTCTCAGCTTTCTTTAAACTTGATTCGATTAATTTCGGATTATCTTTCACTTTTTCACCTTCACTTCGTAATAACGCATTTCGCCATAATTTCTTATTCTTGATTTTCTCAGCTTCTTCAATCTTTCCTTCCTTTTTCAACTCCTCTAAAACTTCGTTTTCTTTCTCCAATTGCTTCAACGTCTTTTTCAACTTTTTAACTTTACCTTCTTTCTTTTTGTTCTTCTCTTCCGGAGTGGTTAATGGCGGTGCGATGAAATCGAATTTGCTAAATATGAGCTTTCCTTCTTTATTGTAAACTTTATTGGAATTTGCTTTGTTCGAATCATCTTTGCTCTCCTCTCCATTCATTTCATCACTTTTCTTGACATTATGCTTATTCTTCGATTTGAAGCGATTCTTTTCTAATCTCTCTTTTTTCGATTCACGCTTCTTCACTTTATTTTTTGAATCCGCTTTTCGTTGTTTACGCATCTCATCGATTTTCATTTTAAGTTTCATTTGTAATTCCATCATTCGATTTCCTTTATCAGCACTATTATTAATCTTGCTTTTCGCAGATTTCGCCTTTCGTCCCCATGTATCGTCTCGTTCCTTGTCATCATTCAATGCGTCACTCGTAAAAGAATCACCAAACTTTTCGTGCACGATTTCGGACACAGATTTATTTAAATCCGGATTCAATTTAACTTTTTTATGCAATGCTTTTTTCGAACGCTTCTTACCACCGTCACGAAGGCCGCCATCACTTTCTTTCTCATCTTCCGCTTCTTCGTCGAATAGCGCTCGTTTATCACTTTCGATTCGATCGCACACTTCTTTCTGATCGGTGAAATAATATTTTGCCGGAATCAAATCGATCAAACTGGCGATCAATGCGTCGAACGTTTCAACACGCGTTTTGAGATGCATTTCTTGTCGCAAAACGATTGAAAATTCAACGCTCCGTGAAAATAGACAATCGCCTATTCTCACGAATACACGTTTTTGAAATCAGTGAATGCAATGAAAATGAGACGAAATTTGAATTAAATTTTTCGCAATTCAAATATGTATTTTAAACTCGATTTAAACAAAACACAATCGGATTCAAGCGTTCCGTGTTTACGCTCTAAATTTTTGAATCGAACTCAAACTCAAGTCAATGGTGAGTTTCTTTTCAATGCTTACATAATTTTGACGGTTAATTCTCTCCGTAGTCTCGAATTTGGTACAAAACGAAAGTGAAAGCGATTCTGACGACGACGATATAAATGCTTTGTTTGTGATCGATAAAACGCCGAATCCTGGTGATAAGGATCTGTTCAAATCGTCTTCGATTAAATCGGCTTCGAATGAGATCAAATTTAGCTCAGAGTTGAGACCAAAGATCGATACTTCGGGTTATTTCAAACAAAAGTCATCGATTGAAGCGATGCGACTCGTAGACGAGATGACAATCGATGAGAATAGTGATGAATTACGCGAGAAAATGGTTATCAGTACGGGTTTCGAGCACAGCGACTTTTACCGTGAAAGTAAAATCGAAGCCAAACGGAGACGAAAGCTTGAGAGAGAGCGTACAAAAGGTGATCAATGGTTCAATTTGCCATCGACTGAATTGAGCGAAGAAAAGAAACACGATTTAACTTTGCTTCAAATGCGACACGTTTGGGATCGTAAACGATTTTATAAGAAAAGCGAATGGAAGGAATTGCCGAAATACTTTCAAGTGGCTACTGTCTCTGATTCTGCTGCTGATTTCTACGCGGACAGAGTACCGAACAGAGAGCGCAAATCGACTTTAGTCGAAGAACTTTTGCAAGATGCTGAATTCAAGAAATGGAGCAAACAGAAATACGTGGAGGCGTTAAAAAATAATCCTTATTATTTAAGAATGGCTCGGAAAAAGAAGAAACGAAACGAGTATTTAAAAGTGTTGAAGAAAGAGAAAGAAAAAGGAGAGAAAGCGAAAAGTGACAAAGGCGCGAAAAAACATGCCAAGAGATTGAAAAAATCGAAATAAAGTTCTTGCAAGAAAAAGTTTTCGGCAGTATAAAACAATCTATAGAAATAAAAACTTTTTATACATATTTGGAGATAAAAAACATTGACACCATTGAAATTGCTTACGGGAATTCCTTAATGGTAAAAAAAAAAAATTAAATTTTTAGTTATATTCCACAATTTTCAATACAAACAAACAAAGTTTGTATTGACCACCCAACAAAAGTTTTGGCGTTTCACCATCATTCATTTGCTGCTTGTTTTTCGCAAATAAAGCATTTTTATAAAAATTATTTTGTTCTATCAAATGTAGCATAAAAACAAAATTACATGAAAAAATTCGCCAATTTTTCGCAAACGAAAACTAATATACAGTTCAACTAATACATACTAATACTAATACTACATACTAATATGTAGTTCAAATTTGAGATGTCAAAGCAAGCACAAGCATATACTTGTAAATAAATTTAATTTTTCTTTGAAAATATTTCAGCAAATAGCAACTTGAAAATAATAAATAATTCGCGAAGAACTAGATTGTCTAAGGGTTTCTTTGTAAATCAGGGTATACCCGCGTAAAACCTGAACTCTTACGGGTTTTTATATGTAATGAGCAAATGTATGTGAAGCTTTTTATTATCATTTGATTATTGAATGGCTTGTAAGAAACTTCAATTTTTACAAAAACATTTATGGAATTTGTTTTAGCGAAACTCAACACTTGCGAATTTTAGTAGTGAGTTTGACAAAACAGATGTTATTTTCATATAATCATGTTGATGTGACGTGAATTTTTTGCGCATAAAACTCATTAACCAAACTGTTTATTTCAATTTCCAGCGTCAATTCTTTTTACTTTGAGGAAACTATTTGACGAACAATCATTAGTTGAAATCTAAATCATTTCTCGCTATGTCAACTTGTATTTTTTCTTATTAAAATCATAAGACTCTCAATAACTCTAAATATTGAATGCATGCTGAATTAATTGTTGAAACACCAGTCTAATAATTAAATCGATCGTTTATTATTGATCCAAATATTCAACCTGTTTTATTAATCTTATTTTGATAAAATTTATGAATGAAATCAAAAGACTAAATTAATAATACTTGAATCTTTCTCTGAAATCAGAAAATTAAAAACAATAAGCTCGCTCCACAAATGAAGCTCCAATTAATTAAGAAACAATCAAAATGAAATCAAGAGCTAAAAAGAGTCCAATGGGGCCGATTTTATGAAAATCTAACGAAATGAAAATAATCGAAAATTGCATACTTTATTGACATCGTGAGTCGACATTTAAATCCGCTAAATTACATAAAACTCATACAATCAAAATATCGGAAATTTTCACAAATTTGATTAAATATTCTATTCGAGGGCCCAAATCATCGGCAATTAAATCTTGCTTTTTTTACAATGGTTGTAAAGTATGTAAAATTTTATAAAGTAAAATCGATTTCATCCTTGTACCCAACGTGTTTACTTTATCAAGATTTGAATATGCCTCTTCTTTATGAACTGCTCGTTTTAATAAACAAAAAAGGGAAAAAGTAAAAAAAAAATTTACTATGCAAATGAAAAATGAATAAAAAATGAAATAAAATTTAAAATTTAAATTATGTATAGTTCAAAGATCAGCGAGTCAATCATGATCGCAAAAGTTGCTTTAATTTTTGAGTTTTGATTTTTTGAATTTAAGATTTGTTCAAATCGTCTTCGCTTAAATCTGCTTCGAATGAGATCAACTTTAGCTCAAGATCGATACGTTGTTTTTCTTTCAAACAGAAGTTATCGCTGCAAGCGATAAGACTCGTGAACAAGATGAACTCATGAACGATCGGATGCGAATAATGATGAATTATGTGAGAAAATGGCTTTTGATGTCGTTGACTTTATATAGCGAAGAAAAGAAATAAGATATAACCTTGCATCAAATGTGACATTTTTGGGATAGGAAACGATTTCACAAGAAATGAAAATGGAAAGAATTGCCGAAAAGTATTTGAAAGGGTTGAAGAAATAGAAAGCAAAAGAGAGAAAAAAACATGGCAAGCGAATGAAAAAACGAAAATAGTTTGCTTTTAATTAAAAATAAATAACTTCAATACAATAATCACCGACACGATTATGTTTTGGTAATTCGATATCTTTTAACTCTAATGGAACATTTTGTCTACATAATCCCACTTTTTCGATCAATTGTTTGACTTCTTGAAGTCTCTCGCAGTGATCTAAAGCGTTATCGACACTTTTTTGTATGTCTTTCAAAACTGAAACAGTTTCTGAGTGCGAAGAAAGTATCAATGGTTTAAAATAAGCGTCTAGAATCATGCAAATCCAATCGATGATAAATATATTCTTGAATTGTAATAGCATTGAGTTCATTAATCTTAAAATTTTCAATATTTCTTCCAGAGAAAACTTTGAAATTCTCAGATTATCGATGAGAAAATTGTTGCTAAATGGATATTTTAAAATTTCAACGAGTTCATTATTGTCTTTCATTTCTTCTTTCAATGCTATCTTTAAAGCACTTATTTGCAATCTTGCTTTTGATTGTGGTCCACTGAAATCCATTTTTTCTAAGATGTCCTTTAAACTATTTTCTATATCAGCGTCATTTTCCGACTGTGAAGAAGCCACGGCTTTGCCTAATACACTCGCCAACGAAATCTCTTTTTTCTTGAACGGAATCATTATGATTCCTTTTGTGCAGCAAACGAAAATGGTTGATCTATAAACAGTGATTGCGTTTGCTATTGGAATTAAATCTAAATTAATTTCAGCGATTTTCATTTTATACTCGAGATCCCAAACTCCGAGCTTAAAACTTTGCTCATTTTTCAGTACAATAATCAATTTGTTTTTCGTAATTAAAGTGATCGATATAACATCATTCGCATTGCTATTCATCGGCAGTTCAAAGATGAACTCTTCTTTATCCTCTTCAATTCTCATCACTTTTCCTTGCGTATCAACTCCAATAATTGCACAGCTTTCAGCGCAAATAGTTAAAAATTTATATTTATGCTTCAAACAATGAACGGTTGTGTTGATGATTGAATGTGTTTCAAAATTAAATGTAATTTTGTAAAATGAATTTGCTTTATCAGTGTAGAGAAAAACGATAATTTGTTCATCGTTTTCACAGTAAACTTGAGCCCATTCGATACTTTCATTTTCGCTGAGTAACGTTTCACTTTCGTCCAAATTCAGCTTTTTAGTCGCTTCGCTCATATCTTTAACGAAACCATTTTCGAAAACAAAGATCGTGCCTCGAAGCGGATGACTGAACGCGCAGTGAACACGTTTGTTCGTTTGCCATTTAATCTCTTCGCTTTTCGTGTCGAACACATGAATGGTGAAATGATTTTGAATGGCCACGAATAAATCGTTCGCTTTGTCGTAAACAAACGGTGACGAGAGTGGACTCGATTCCGGAAACGACCAGCTTTTAATCGGACTCAAAGTGCTCAAATCGTAAACCGCCGAAAGATGATTACTTTCAGTGACGAGCGCTGTATTCTTCGAAAGCGGAGTGATTACATTTTGAATACGATCAAAACACGGATCGACCGCTGTTCGAATGGTGCTTATTTCACCGAAAATAACCATTTTTAAAAAGGAATTATTTTCAATGGAAAAAAATCGCAAAACTCAACGTTCGCGAAACACGTGTTTAAGAAGTAAACAACTGCTCGAACGCGTAGTTTGAAAACAGCCCCTCGAAAGAAGTTTTTGACGTGCATTTTGTAATCGAAAAGCGAACGCAATGTTTCTTCGCTTTAATTCAAACATTTTTTAGAAATTTGAATTTAATTTGAATTCGCTTTAATTTTTCGCACTTTCTTAAATTTAAAACTTGTGATTCTTTCAATTTCTTTGTGTTTTTAATTTTGCAAACAAAAACGCGAATTTCACCGTTAAACGTATATACGACAAGCGAAATAAACAGCAAACGAACGATATGCTTCAAGCGTTTAAACGTTTGGTTGGCAATCAGCAGCAAAATGAGGGCAGAAATGTATTCGAAGACGCGAACAACGCGAGGAACACCGGTGTTCGCAAACCAGCGGGCGTTCAACCGATGGATTATTGTTTACAAAGAAAATTTGCGAAAGGCGTACAGTACAACAGTGAGTCTTTTCACTCATTTATTCGTTCGCTATTAATTTGTTTGCAATTTTTTACAGTTGATTGTTTTGTTTTGTTTTCCATTATTTTCTTGCTTTAATTGCATTTTGCTTTTAAGCATTTTCTTTACTTTGCATTCGTCAATTTGATAACGTTTGATCTTTTTAATTTTCATTTTTTAAGATATTTAAATAAAATGTTTGTTGTATGAATTCATGCATATCAAGTTTTTAATGGCTTCATGTAAATATCTATAATGTATAGGATATTTATAAATTTTCATTAACAACTGTCACTAATTATTGATTACTTTATTCACTTTTTTAATGTTTGCACATTACTGTATTTTTCTCATTGCTCTCTTTGCTTTAGAGTCTATAAGCAACGAAAACAAATCATGTATTATATTTTATCGTGTTCAAAGTACAAACTTCTGAACACCACAAAATGTTCTTCGAAAGATTTTTGATGTTGTTGTTGTTTACCTCGATACACTTATTTAAATTTTCCTCAAAATCATTGTGCATTAAACATTGTTTTCCGGCTACATTATTGCATTAATTATCATAATGGGAATTATTCATGAAATTCAATGCTATTTCTGTTTTTCTAATCATTTTTTCATTGCAACATCCAATTTTTTAAATCAAAAATTTTATTATTAATAGCCATGTTAAGCTACCCATATACTGGGCGAAATTATTTCTTTATGACGTCCTAACGTCCGTCACTTGTGTTTGAATACAAGGTTTCTTGCCTTTGATCTATCACTTGGTGGCTTTGTCGGTAAGAAACCGAAGAGTCACCGTAATGTTTAGCCCATTGTTTGTTGCATTATAAAGTTACGTTTTTGCCTCTCACAATTTGTTGGATTATTTTATTTTCAATTTTTCTTATCTGCATTTTATCAATTGAATACTTTTATTACAAAAGGGTATATCTAGAATATTTTTATTACAAAAGGGAAATCTAACAATATGTATTTGCATTATTGTAGAAACACTTTAATAATAAAAGTGTCCAATTAAAAAGATTTTAAAAAAATTGATTCAAACGATGAATTCTCTCCAAATAATTTTAAATTCAAAAAACTTCATTAATAAAACAATGGAGAAACTATTTTGAAGAAATTCTTTTGATTCATAGGAAAAGTTCTTGCTTGAAGCACTTATCATAATGATCATCTATTATTCATTAAAGTTGTTAATTGCGCCTTTTAAAAATTAAACTTTTCTTTCTCTTTTTACAGTGAAAATAATAATTAAAGGCGATAGAAATGTGGGAAAGACATGCCTTTTTCTCAGGCTTCAGGGTGAAAAATTTAAGGAAGAATACGTTCCTACAGAAGAAATTCAAGTTCAGTTTTGTTTTCATGTTGTATATTAATAATTAAAATAATTCATTTGGTAGGTCGCAAGTATTCAGTGGAATTACAAAGCCACTGATGATGTAGTAAAAGTAGAAGTATGGGATATAGTAGATAAAGGAAAAAAGCGAAAACCAATCGATGGTTTAAAATTAGAAAATAAATCGACTAAAAACAAAGTGCCTGAGCTGCTAGAAGAATTCGAACACGCATTAGACGCTGAATTCGTTGACGTTTACAAAGGAACAAATGGAGTCATAATGATGCTCGATATGACAAAGTCTTGGACATTTGATTATATTCAACGAGAATTACCAAAAGTACCTCCAAACATTCCTGTGCTTGTGCTTGCTAATCATAGAGATATGGGTCATCATAGAGCACTTACCGAAGATCAGATAAGAACGTTTATAGAGAGCTTAGGTCGTAATGAAGGTGCGGGACAAATTCGATATGCTGAATCTTCAATGAGAAATGGTTTCGGATTAAAATTCTTGCATAAATTTTTCAATTTGCCTTTTCTTCATCTGCAACGAGAAACTCTGTTGAAACAACTTGAAACAAACTGTCAAGAAATTCACTCAACATGTGTTGAACTTGATATTCTGCAAGAATCTGATGATCAAAACTATGATAGATTTTTAAATATAATAACTGATAAGCGTCGTCAAATAGCGGATCAGCTTTCTCAAATTCCACCAAATCATGAAGAACCTGCGAATGGACCTCCTCGTAGTAAGTCAGTTCCAGCAAATTTAACACCTATAGCTTTGGAAGGAAAAAGTGCTGACATCATCAAACCCACACCTAGTATAGTAATTGGTGCTCACAATCCATTACCTGTGAAAAATAGAATTGTTAAAAGTGAAAAAGAAAGAATTTCATATCCTACTAAAAATAAACTTCCACCGCGGGATGATGAAATGGATGAAGATCAGATCAAATTTAGATCTTTTCTTGAAGAACCATCTGAATTTATAGAAATAGATGAAGATTCTAAAAAGATTTCTGGCGCTAGCGATAGGTAAGTTTTTGACTTTTAATTATTTCAATTTGTTCCACTTCACCTTGTCATTTTGTTTCATAATTTTACTCATATTTTTATTTATAGTGAAGAAGAAGCAGAAACTAAGCCGATAGTGAGCAAATACCAAGCCGAATTGGATCCCGAAGACGTTTGCGAAGGCGAGCCGATGCCGTATGCCCAAATTCAAGTTACATCAAATGATTCGACTACCTTAAATAATTCCGACGATATAAATAAATTAGATAGTAGTGTAACGAAGCTCAGTGTAAATGACATCAATAAAAGTGAAGGTCTTTACAACGGAACGAGGAGTACTCCAAGTATTGACACATCGGACATTGCGAGCGAAGCGAGTTCTACACGTAAATCAGAAAAGCATAGAACCTATTCGAGTAAAAATAAAGTGAACAAAAGCGAGAAGAAAAAGAAAAAGAGCAATAAGAAGAAAGCTGGTTACGAAGAAGAGGAAGATGAAGATCAAAAGAAGCTCGAAGAATTTTTAGGAAGCGAAGCGACCCTAAGAGCTGTTAACACTAGTGATTATGAAGCCCTGTAATTTTAATTTTTAAACAATTTTTTTTTACTGTTGAAAAAGGTAGTTATGATTTATACATACATATACGTTAAAAAAACAAGTAAATAAGTCATTTCACCGAGTCCAAGTACAAATTCTATTCGTTTGGTCTTTTAAAAAATAAAAAAGAATGGCAAACGGAATAAGTATATACGCACTTAAATGAAAGGAACCTGATCCTATTGAATTTTACGTGCCATTAAAATGTAACCTTTATTTTCGACTATTCCTTTTCCTTTTGCCATCACAGCGTATCGCATGATACAGTCACGTCTCCAATTATCCACATCACTTAGTTCACAGTCGGTGATCAATTGTTTGAACTTGTCCAATGGTACGAAATCTATTCATTGTCAAAGAAAATAAGCGTGATAATTATCAAATGACCATGTTCCTACCGCGAGGATCGTTATGCGTTAAAAGTTTAACTTTGTTCTCGTTAGCAAACGCGGTCATTTCGGGCGGTATTACGCAGCAAGCGTCCAAATTGACTTGATTAGTATTCGGCTTCGCTTTTTTCGCCCAAAAGTATAAATCTTTCAATTGAGAGCTGTCCAAATCAGCGACGCCGACATCGATCACTTTCGACTCTTCGACAATCTTTTCAACGCAATTCCAAATCGGTTTCATCTGTTCAAGTGTTATCTTCACGCCCGACGGTGGTAAGCAAACGATGAGTGAGTCGATTTGTTCTATATTCAATTGTTTCATAACAAAGTCGAGCGCTTCGTTAATCACGCAACACGACTCATTGTAAATGAATAATTTAACCACAATTTTATAATTTTGCCTTTGCGTTGCATTCACTGTGTTCAATAATTGCTTATTTTGCAGCAGAAGCGTATTTTCGGTCACACTTTGATTAACGTTTTCATTACCGGCAGTGTTTTTCGCATGTCTCCAATTCGACAGCGTTAAGTTTAAAGCTTCGATAATCTGAAAAACGCAGAACACGTGGATTCGGTCAAAACAATTGAGCGCCGGCTTACCTCTTCGGACGGTAGAAGTGTCACTTTACGCTTTAATTGTTGCGAGGCTAAAAGGTTACCGGTATTTATAAGCAAACGATTGATGCAATTAAAGCCACGTTTCGTTTCGCTTTCACTCATTGCCTCTGTGTTCACTCACTGTTTGTGTTCCAAGCAACGTGTGTTGTGTGTGTGCTTCACGTTTTCTACAACGCTTTTACGTGTTTGCGTCGAAACCTGGTTTCGAGTCAATTCGCTTTTATCACAAACATAAATACAAAATAATTTTTCTTTCAATTCTTTTGCTTACTTTTGAAATAACAACAAGCATAATCATATGACATGACACGGTAAAAAACGTGTTGATGATAATATGAATAAGATGTAGTGTAATGCTGATGAGGTATGCAGAATTAGAAATACTAGAATATTGTTCGCAAAATTATTTCATATTTGCGTCAAATATTATTCTCAATTATGTTTGATTTAAATATTAAATTAAGCTGTCCTAAATTCAAACAACGATTACGATACCTTGGTGACTAATGACTTGACAAAGGTTTACAGCTCACGCTCAAAAAGAGAAGAAAACATTAAAATAAAACAACAAGACAGCAATTAACTGTATCAAAGTGAGTTTCAGAAACCTTAAGTAAATTAACTTTATTTAATTTAGACAATTTTTGTAGTCATGAACCTATTTTACTCTTACTCAAAATTTATTTCGATCAATTTTATTTCTGATGTATAAATAAAATGTCGATTTTTGCCCCCATGTAACCCTCAGGCGGGTTACACATTTTCTCATCTACAGATTTTACAGATTTCAGGATAATTTATTACACACAGGTTACACAGACCTATTTTCACATAAAACACGCTTGAAACATTTTCATTTCACAAATAACGTGTATCAAATTTTCGACACTTTTTGCACCCATGTAACCCCTTAGGTGGTCCTACTTTTACTTAAAACTCATTTTAAACTATCTTCTTTCTCACAAAAGTTTAAATTTCAATTTTATATTCATTGACCCCTCAGTGCTTATATTATTTAGCTATATTATTATTGTTATTGTGAATCACTAATAATTGAAAAGTCCACAGACATACAGACAGTCAACACATTTCGTGAAACTCGCTAAAAACAACAAAGTCAACACTTTTAAAAATACCTTCAATTTTTATCTTGTAAAAATTTTCTAAATATTCTGTTCCGTTTAGAATTTGTTATGATAATACAAACTAAAATATTTCTCAAACAATTCCAGGTGACTTACGTTTGAATAACGAATGAATTGATCAATATCACGCAGTCAGGCTTTTTAAATACATTTTTCGAAGCAAATTTTATTGAATTTTATTCCTCTCAAACAATTTTCCTCGAAACTCACTTTTTTTGAGAGGCATTAAATTGCTAAAACATTTCGACTTTTTGTTTTTCCAAGTTCTTTACTTTGATCAAGCCTCGTTCGAAAACGATCATGGTCCATTTAAGCGAATTATCTTACAAGCAAATTTTTTATCATTCAGAAATATTTCACAATATTGATTTTCAAAACTAAATAAAAATACAGTCGAATGCTCTGAAAATAGCCTTTAACGAACAAATTCCGTCTACGAAGAAGCCCAAAATTGTTGATATTGCTTTGGCTAAATGCGAAGATACGTTCGAAAAAGATTTTTGAAAATCGGATAAAGAGGTTAAAGTAACCAGAACGGAAAAGCGGTTTATCGTAGCGAGAAATGTGGTCATAATTCTTGCATTTTAAGGTTGCTAAATGTAACGAAAACAAGTAAAATTGAATTTTTATCATTTTCGAGTTAATGATAGTAATTATCAACAAAAATGTTGCGAATAAGTCGATAACAATTTGAGTTGTTTTTATGTGAAATATTTAAGTTAACAAAAAACGAATCTCGTGATTAGAATGAAAAATGGACAAAAAGACAAACAGAAGAACTTGAATATAATTTTGCACAAATTTCAATCATTCATAATCATGATTTTTATTTATTCTTTAATTTTGAAAACAAAATTTGATAATTTGAGCAAAGACCAATTTTACACAAAGCAATTATATAATAAAAGTAGAGAAGCCAAGCTCTGAGATAACTGTCGTCGAATCCCATCTTTAAAAGTTTATCGAAATTTCGCTCTAAATTCGATGACATTTTATCGATTTTTCGATAAAAATGAACACCTAAATATTGCACATTTTCAATGACAATCATTCCTTTGATGCAGTTCAAAACGCGATCCATGGTTAGTAATTCTACGTCCATTCCGAGAAATTTCTCGAATTGAGGTTGATAGGTGCAAATATCGACATCAGTAAAGCTCGCTTGCAGCAAAAATAGGCCATCATCTTTAAGACATCTGTGTACACTTACGAAATACTCCTGGTGATGTTGTTCAAGAACGTGTTCTATGAATTCGATTGATACGATGCGATCGTATTTATCATTTAGTTGTCGATAATCCATCAATTTGAATTCAACATTTTCAATGCCTTTTTCTTCGCATGTTTTCTTCGCTATTCTAATCATCTCTGACGAAGTCGAAATTCCTGTGACTTTTACATTGTATCTTTCGGCGAGATGCAAACACAAACCGCCGTAACCACAATCGATATCGAGTACACACATATCGGGTTTCAATTTCAATTTTTGTGCGACGAATTCTCTCATCTCGAAACAAGCCTCCTCGAGATCAACGATGTTGTCGAAAAAGGCACAATTAGATTGCCTTGAAGGCGCGACAGTATGTAATAATGTTTCAGTACTTCTACGATTTTTTCTCACTGTGTCAACATCAAAATGCTTACGTATGAGTTTCAAAACTTTTGAATAAGGATGATTTAAAATCACTTTTGCCACTTTCAATCGCATCAATCTTGTTAACATTTCTGGTATATCGCCGGCATCTAAGTAGCCATAAATATAAGACTCAAAAACACCAACGTTTCCGGCACTGACAAATGAAGCATACAAGCGAAAGTCTTTCACTTGAAGGTCCCAGGGTCGATCGCCATTGATTTTCACATCAACCTCGCGAAAAATGATTTCGCAAGCAAATTTCAATAATGGCGTAAATGGTAGAAGCGAGATATACACGATGAATCGCACAATTTCAACTAAAATTTTTGAATAATAATTTAATTTTTCTTTCACTTTTTCAGATAGCGGCATAATCTCAAATTTTTTTCTCGAAAAGAAAAATGTCAATTTTAGTTTTAAACTTTTGCTGGTGTTAAAATAAAATAACTGAGAAATGGTTTGATTTATAAGATCAAGAAAGTCTTAAAGCTTTCCTGTAATTAAGATTTTTCACTTCTCAATGTCAGTTTTTAACAATTATTAAATGAACTACTTCGTGCAGAAAAAAAAATCAAAATTATTTAACAATTTATCGGTTTATACGTTTTGACACAAAACGAAACAAAACTCAACTCATATTGTTGGTGAACCGAATAAATATTTTTTGTCGTATTTAGACAACGGCGACTTTAAAAAATGTTGACTACAAAATGTAAACAATAAAGACGAAAACAAAATAAAATTAAACGAAAGCGACACGATAAATACACGAAGCAGTGTGTCAATCACAGGAAAAGCGATCATTTTAAACCTGCGCTCGTATCTTTTATGTTTTTATCATTCATATTTTCGTGATTTTGGGTATGAAGTTTTGAAGTTGTTGAAAACAAATAATCAAGTCAAGTCAGAAACAAGTTGTTTTTTGAAAAGAATTGAATTTCAATATGATTTAATGATACCCATCACGAACAAGCATCAAGTCAAAGTATTTTTTAGGTTTCATTTCTCTTATCACATACAGTCAATGAGATAATGTTTTGCGATTTTTTTCACTTTTACCGGTTTTATATGTAAAGAGAGCAAAACATTCTGTCATTGACTTTTTGTATAAATTCGCAATAGATTTTAACGATAATTAAAGGATGATGTTCATTTTGACTTACCATTATCACTCAATTATATCTAATCCTAATCGAAAGGTCTTCTAATAGGTAACAAGTCTCAATGATCACAAGTTAATTAATATGGTCAATTGATGCATTTTGGTCTGTAACTCATGAAAGCCACTTTTTACAAAGTTGTTACCATTGAAATATTGGTTATTTATAATGAGATTTTTTCGGTTCGATTGAGACGTGAAAAAAGCTGGTAATGGGATAACCCTTTTTAAAAATTTTGTAATAATTGTATTGAGATGGGAATGAAATTTGTGGTAATGGTTTTAACATTTCTCTTTAATTGTACTCATGCTAGTCACTGTGGTTTAAAAAGTTCTTTGAATCACGGGTTAAACTCGTGAGAAGGCTTGACGGGATACGGGATTTACGGGATGGGACAGCCCTTTCGCTTACGAGCGGGTTCGGGATTAATATTTTCATCCCGTTTCCACCTCTACTTTCTTTTATTTGTGTCTTCACAGTTAATTTTGAGATTTATTTTGATTTTATTCAATTCACAATTTATTAGTTTCAAACTTGTGACAACGTTTGTTTATTGTCGAAAATGAATCAAAAC
>NCKU01001305.1:3494-26875 GCA_003675995.1 Dinothrombium tinctorium | reverse complement strand
GATTTTTTAATAATATCTTCTTAACATATCTAATACAAAAAGCTGGATTTGAAAAATTTTTACATAAAAATGACTAATTTATAAACATTGATTTTTTCAAAAAAACTAGTAAAATGAAAAATGCAACTGACTATGTTGCATTACTTTTTTTTATAATCTGCCCCATTTGATCATCTTAATAATAAAAAAGAGTTCTTGATGACTTCCAAAATGGATGAATTTTGAGTAAAGAAATAATATATATCATTTGTTGTGTTAGATTTCGATGTTCTCGCAAGTAACAAATAAAATATTTTAAAGTTTTCGTTTGCTTCATTTTTCACTATTACAAAAAATTTTGAGGTTCATTTCGCGCTCTGACCACTTATTTTTGGTTTTATTTTTAACTATATTTCAATTAACACACCTTGAACTATAATTTTTAAACAAATTCCCAAGTTTTAACACGTTGAATATGTTTGTAATTTCAAATTTCTATCAACAGCGCATGTTTTCAAATGAAATTGGCCAATGCAAATTTAAAGACATTTTTCAATTAAATTATAGATTCAATTATTTCATTACGATAAATATGAAAAAAGATTTAAGTTTTAATGAAGAAGCTTGCTTAGTCATAAATATATTAAAAAATTAAACTCAACTTTTTGGGTGCACCGAATACAACAATTTACAAAATTCTAGATTTTTACGGGACGCATGTTATTTTCTATTCAAACTATGTAAGGCTTTGATAAAATTGTTCCGCGAGTGTGTTTTGGCTTTAGAAAAATCGATTGCCGATGCTGCATGTGATTGTAGTTAATGAAACAGGATTTAATGTGTTTTTACACAAGTTTCATTAAGCTTATTCATTAAAAGTAAAAATTTTTTTTAATTAATCTCAATTTAATCCGTCGGAACTCGTTTTTCGTTTTATCCAAACGCATTTACTTTTACGTATTTAAATGGAAATAAAAAAGACAAAATTGAAAAGCGAAAACCAAAAATTCAGTTTTATAAAATTAAAACTCGACAAAAATCAATATTAATTCTAAATGTTTATTCTTGTGTTTTATTTGTCAACGCGAAACAAATTAAAATGCGTTAAACGCTAAGCAGCATTAATTATATTCTCGTTTCTTTTAAGAAATGAAAACAGTCGAATACAATTGGATTCGAGAATGGAATCGTATTGATCTCCCACAGCGCATTATATCTCAATTTAATTAAGTAAAAAGAAACAAAAGATTTTGGGCAAAAGTTCTTTTTGTATTAGAACTTTTGTGAAGAGAATAAAAAAAAGTTGAGTTTGAAACTTTTTTTGATCGAGTTTGAATCAACAAAAGGCGTGTACAGTGCTTTCCAATTTGAAAGATTGTTTCTTTCTTTTTACAAATGTATGTTTCTTACATTAGAGTTGTAAGAAGTTGAAAAAGTCAATTTACTACTTAAATAAATAATAATCATCTTATTTCCATTTTTGCAATTATAATGCGTTAATTATCATAGATTAGTTAGTAAATATTTTGCATTGATTTTCATTAAATTTACCGTTTCTCTCTTTTTTAGGGTAAGATCACAAAACATTTTCTCTGTAAAACTTAACTAGTTTTACAGACTTAGCTGTAAGTTAATAATTAATTTTTTTTTATTTCTATGTAATACATTTTGATAAACTTATGTCGGACGACATTTGTGAAATTTAAGATGAATATTCAACTAGCTCGAATATAAATTACTTCAATTATATTTCTGAATTGTTAATGCCGAACTGGCACGTTTTCTCACTGAAACTATATATCGATAGCAAGTTTGCTTTCCAACAAATTGTTCAGATTATTTATTCGAAAACATTCTTTTGCAACAGAGCTTTGCGTGTTGTGTTTACCGTTACACTAATCAAATATGGCGAATTTTTTATTCTATTTTGATGATCTATCGAAGAAAGGAAAGATTTTTTATTTTTGTTCCTCAAGAATCAAACACATCTGTACACACAAAACAGCCGATGGATTAAATTTGAGCAAGAAATTTAATTACAAAGATAATTTTTTTCCTCTTTTGCTTTGCGCGTATTACTAAAGAAGTAAGAATAAAATGCTCAAATTTCGTGAAATTTGAAACAACGAGAGTGAAAGCAAAATTTGATATGTTCTTCTATTCATAAATACAAAAGAAGATGAAAAACTTTTCTTCCTCTTTTTCTCTTTTTTGGTGAATAAAGAAAACAAGACTAATATCAATTTAACATAATAACAATTTAAAACGTGTATCATAGTATACAAGAGCTTAATTTTTTCTTTACATTTTACGATGAAATAATTAAAAAAAACGCAATGAAATGCAAAGAAAACACATGGTAAGCAATTGGATATGTCTTTAAATAGAAAGTAAAAAAAGTGAATTCGCATGAATGAATATAAACTTCAAATACAAAATATGTAAAAGCTTTGCATTTAAAGCATAAAAGAGAAAACATAATAAAAATGAATGTGAGTGAAGCTAAAAGCAGAACAAATTCGCTTATACACTCGTTATGCATATACCGTATGCATATACACTCGTTATAGTTTATTTTACCAAATATTGGAATTTGCGAATTCTGGAGAAGTCTAGAAAACGAGATGCTTTGAATTAAAATGCAAGCGGGAGGAAAATTTGCTCGCATACGCATTAATATGAAATCATTTTGTAATTTGGAGTGTATTCTGCCTAAATTACACTTAAATTGTAATTATTGTTAATACTTAAATTAAGCTAATAAACTAAAGCTTCTGTTTTGTTGAAGTGTACAGTGTAAAGGCGTTGAATTTAAATTCACGCCTTTTAAATGTTGTATTATATAATCTTTTATAAGGCGATAAATTTGATTAAGCCATTTGTTTTCTCTCTCGATCAATTCGTTAAAAATTGAAGAAAATGAGATTTTTTTTAGTTCATTTTGAAGCGAAAGAAAACTTTTCCGCTCATGGTAATAAATATTTCAAAAGCATATTTTTTTAAAGAGAAGTGTGAAAAAAAGTTTTTTCCTTTTTTTGCAGTTCATTCTTATAAAATTCATAAGAATCATTGTTTAGGGATGTATTATTTTTAAAAGGAATTTTGTGCTCAAAAAAATCTTCTACTTCTTATCTGCTCAATTTCCGAAGAAATTGTATCTTGAGAAATTGTATCTTGCTTTCAATTGACAGTTTAATAATTCACCATTGATTAGCGAAGGAAAAAAAATATGAAGCATAAAAAGTGATTGCCGAAAAAGTCGAAAGAGTAAGAGTTTCAAAATAAGAAGAAGAGAAAACGACGTGAAAAATGATCTTAATTTTCAACGTTTGAAATTTTTGAGAAAAGGAGTTTCGCTATCTTTTATCATTGGTTTAATTTTCGGTGATCATTAGAAAGAAAATCGCCTAAAGAATTTTTCTTTTTTTAAAGAAAAGGTTTTTGTTCATTTCATCTTCCAACTTACATTCGATTGAGTTTGATTTTTTAATTATAAATCTTCATTGTTTTTTAATTAAACGCGAACAAGGCAAAGAAGACTTGCAGTTTCATCTTTCAAATTCTCTTGATAAATCTCACAACTCATGGCGTTCCACAATAGAGTGTCTTCGCAATTTTTGTTTTGTACATCGCGTCAAATAAAACAAGAAATTTTTAATTTAGAGAAAAAACCTAAGTCAAGATTGGCTTTCTACTAGATTAGAGTTTTAAATTTTAAAAAATTGATGCCCCTGTTTCATTGATTCAAAACCGAGGAAGCACAGAACAAGCAACAATTAGATTCATCTAAAAATAGAGAAGGTGAAAGTTCTCGTCTCTGTGAAGTTTTTTTTCCGATCGCTTATCATGAGCACTTTTCTTCTTTTCTTTTGATTGTTTTCGTCATGCATTGTTAACAAGAGCGATTCGCTGATTATATTAAGTCAGTCTCTAGCTGAATTTAAGTTTGTATGCACTTTACATAAACAGTTTGCGCAAAAAATAGCATTTGTTCTTGATTCAGATAAATGAGTTCTATTGAGAAAAAAAAGAGAATCAACATTCAAATAACTCATTAATCATTGAGGGAAAAGATTCGCCATGCTCTCTTCCTCTTTCGCTTTTTTTACTCATCGCTTTCGAACTCATCTCGATGATGATAAAAATTCAATGAGAATCGAAAGAAATCGTTTCGGTCGAATATTTTTCGCTCTAGCAATTACGATTCGTTGAAAATGAGACTGAAAAAATAAATAAATAAAAGCGAAGAAAAGAAATTCAGCCAAAATTTTGCTGGTTCCGAATGTTTTATAAATTTCATTCAGTCAATTTTTAAAAATAAAATGATTTAGTAAATGTTACTTGAAATTCTGTTTTTTGTAAACTTTGTTTTCTAAAGAGTAGCATTAGGAGAAATCTTTAAAGTCCGTAATCATTTGTCAAATAAATGAATTTTTCTCGAATTTAAAATTGCAAAAATTTGATTTAAGATAGCCTTCGTTCGATAAAATTTGATTTGCTTTGCTCGCAAATTAGCTCAGAAGAACGCTTCGAGTAAGTGCATTTTGAGAAACTTGACATTTCAACGCACGCACATCGTTTTCGACTTGACACACTTTTTAAGTGCAAATTTATTGTTTCGCTCTCTTACATATTTCCTTTTGTTCTGAGCGATAAACGCTTAGAAAACTGTAAGAACGCTTTTATCGCAACAATTTTGAAGCAATAATAATCCGAAAACTTTTTTAAAAATAGCTTAGAACATAAGCTTATCTCAAAATTTGACTTTGCAAAAAAAAAAACTTCAAACCATGTTAACAGCTAGCAATTACACAAAGTTAAATTACAATCGGTTCAAAATGTTAGCAAAAACGCAATAAAGAAAAAAAAAGTGAAAAGATGTTGAGCAAATTCATTTTTTCGTTGAAAAATCAAAGCAAACACTGTAATCGATTTGTTAATGCTTTGTTCAAAATTGAAGACGATCTTTTCATTAGCGAGAAAAAAAAGTTCTAAAAGTAGTAAAAGAAATGTTTTGAGAGAAAGAGAACGAAAGTAAAAGCGAGAGAGAGAGAGGGAAAAAGCGATTGCGACAAGCATTTAGCGATGTTATTTCTTTTGTAAACAGTACCAAAGATTTTTCTAAAGCCTTCTTCTTCTTATTGTTATTGTTGCTGCTGTTGTTGTTGAAAACTGGTGAACATTTAAAGACGAATTTTGGCATCGCAAGAAAAATAATTCTTTAAAAAGGCGATTTTCAACGATTTTTAAGAGATAAATTACATTTTGTGAGCAAATCGAAACGAGACGTAGGAAGTTTTTTGTGATGATAGAAAGAGAGAGCGAAGAGAGAAGAGGGAGAAAGCGAGAAGAAGAGAACAAGAGTTAAAAAATTATAAAACGTTAAGAAGTTTAAAATGGAGTTGAAAAGGAAAATAAAGGGCGAACGTTTCATCCTGATGTACGCTACTGTTACTTTCACTACCGATTTGATCGCAGTTAACAAAAAAAGGCTCGAATGCTGACCAAATGATCTTTTTGTGCAAAGAAGCGTTCTCCGCAAATCTTAAAAAGAAGAAAATTTCATTGAAAATCATGTGCAATAAATGAAAAGGCGGGTGAATACACACTCGCTCACGACGAGTGGCCTTTTTGTCAAAACATTACATTTTGGACACACAGCGGAGGAAGAGAACGACGAAAATCCATCAGCGAAACTCTCGCTCTCTTTCTCTTTCGCACTCGTTTTACGATCGACGACAATAGGAGAAGAGTGTAAGCATCATAACAGCCGCGTTTCCTCTTCTTCTTCTTGCTACTCGAACACGATCTGTTCACTTCACTGCATTGCATTGACTATAATTTCTAACAACAATTGTAAAAGTATTGTGAAAGCAAAATTGAAAAGCGTTTCCTTAAAACTAGAAGCGAAGAGAAAAGAGCAAATGCAATAAATAAAAATAATAATTAACAGTGATTTCAACATTTCCTGCTTTTAAACAACAATGACTCCTTCTTTTCAAGATTAGCATCGCCGCGATATTTTGGAAATCTTTTCTGCCTTCGCGTTTCGTCGAAAAAGCTCGCCTCACGATTCTATAGCCGCGATTTTATTTTCATTCAATTTCGCTTTCGAACCAAAAACTGAAATCATTTTCGTACATTCATTGTTTGCGATATTCTATAATTAATAATGCAAAAATTGTTCGTGTGTTTGAAAGGGTGCCAAAAGAAGCGACTGACTATTAATTATTGAAACCATAGCAATTAAAACGAAGCGAAATCCAATTTGTTCGTAATTGGTTTTCATAACTTTTTGCACTCGCTCGAGTTTATGTTTTTGTCCCACTTTCGCGCACTCGAAAGAATTGCATTATATTGAATTATATCGCAAATGTTCACAAGAAAAACAATCTAAATTTAAATACCGCTTGGTAATGACATATTTATTGTCAATTCTTTGCTCATATTCGTTTTCGAGAATTGCATTTGTTCGAAATGAAGCGAGTTACTTGCGCGTAATTCGCTTCACTTGCATTTTCTAAATTGAGATTCTATAAAATATTTCAAATTTTCAAATGTTCTTTACATGCGGTATAATATATAAAATTTTATGCATATGCTTAAGCAATTTTATTTTTGCATTTATTTTTATTTTTATTTTATTTTATTTTATCTGAAAAGAAAGAACACGACAAAGATGAACGATAGAATAAAGAGCAAAACTTTTCTCTTTCACGAAAAACTTTTTATTTCAAACAAAAAAAAAATTGTTTAACTATAAGAAATGTGTCAGCTGAAATTACTCGCTAGATGAAAAAAAATAGCAAAAAGAAAGTTATTAAAGACGACAATTTAGCCTCAGCTGGTGAAGAAGTTTGCTTTCAAATTTTCGTGATTGAAAAATAACAGAGCGCAGAGATAACACACACACACACACACAAATATTATCTATAGACATATACATCCTTAGAATACGGTAAAGGCGTACTACGTAATAAACGCCAATCACGCGAGCTTTTATATATAAAAAAACTGATTGTACCTTTGAGAGAGTGAAAGCGCTTACTTTTTTATGCTCAGCCTTTTTATATTTTCGAACGTCAATTTATCATTTCAAATCATTAAACGAAATATAATTATGACATTTTTTGCGTTTTCGGTACACGCATTGTACACCCGAATTGATCGCGTACTATAAACTTTCGTGATGATCAATTTGCAAGATTTAACATCGCTGCTGTTTTCTTTTCTTTTGGTTTTTTTTTCTTTTTACTTTTTGCTTTCGTTGGAAAAACATTATTTTCAGATGTTTATAACGACAGAGAAATAGAGATGTTGTTGCTTCACAATTTTAAAGTCAAATGAGACGTAAAACTAATTTCTTAACAAAAAACATGCTGAGCAAAGAATAAAACAAATGTAAACTTCACAATTTTAGGCGAAGAAATTATTGTATTCAAGATCTTTTTTAAAGCAGCAAAATGTATTCATAAATGAAAATATTTTTTATCATTTTTACATTTTAAAAACATGTCATAAACATTTCGTACTGTAGTGAATTTTATTGATTTTGAATAACTCGTCAAATATTTTCGAAATGATCGCTAAACAAAGAAGTCCGCAAAGAAGTCTCCAAAAGGAGTCGAGTTACATCGTCGTTCTCACGCTTTTATATACGGAAGGGAGGACCACAGTTTGACATGTGGGCCTCTTGACAAATGTTCGACGAAAATAGTAACATAAAGTAGTACTCTAGAATTTGAGGTTCTTAAAGTTAAATGTTACATAATTTCCACTACACGTACTCCCGATTCAAAATAAAATGTTTCGATTATCGAAAGTGAGCTTAATTGCAAAGCAACTTTTACGAGACGCTCAATTATGGGTGATGCTTTGCAGTTGAGCTTACTTTTCGATAATCGAAACATTTTATTTTGAAACGGTAGTACACTTGTGCAGAAGCTCTGAAGAAGTTTTTGACAATAAAAATATTACGCGCTCGTAGCTCGAATAATGTTTTTATATCCACTCGAAGGAACGGCTTAATTTTTCGATTTTGATTTACTTTTTTTCGGCAAACAGTTCAGATTAAAGTAGTGATCAAACGGCAATAAGTTGATGCTAGATATATAGTTACGGTCAGTTGAGCATTGTTTTCGATGGCATTCTCGTTTCTTTTACTTCGATTGCGTTCACTTCTCAAACTCTTCATTCTCGATGAGAACGTCGAAGGAAAAAAATCGAAAAGCAATTTATACTCGTCTCAAAAGTAGTGAAGTCGATTTTTTTAATCTTCACTTCGTTATTTATAATGCGTATTGAGAATAAATGATTAAAAAGGCAAATAGTTATTAATTGAAGCGAACGCATTCTCGCAGCGCTGATTTTTTTATTATCGAAACGTATAATACTAAACATCGATCGATGTGAGCGCTGCACTGCTCTCGAAAGTGTTTTTTGTCTTTTGGCCTCAGTGAAAACCAAAGAAAACTTTCATTTACGATATATGTGTGATCTATAGGTACACATAGAATATGAAACCAAGTAAATGCTTTTGAAACACGAAGTTTTGCTCTTTTTTTTCAACGCTAAAAAGCGTTGATTGAAAGTAACAATGAAACACAGAGAAAAGAGTTAAAATAACGGCGATCAGCGAAAAAGAAAGAAAATAAAATCACACACAAACCTTTCGCTACTTGATGATGAACATTTTTTGGACTCACAGGAAAAGGAGGTGTTTTCCTCGTCTTGATAGGCGCTTCTTCTAAAGAGCACTCGAGCTCGGAATTAACCGTTGTGCTCATTTTCGCGTTCGTGTGAGTAAGATAGCGTTTAGAAAATTAAAACACTTTCGCTACCGGTGCGACCGGTATTTTGCGCTCGAGTGGTTGCAATTGAACTTCAATTCTCAACTTTTTCATTCACAATCTACTAAACGTAAAACCGAAAATAATCTCATTCGAAACGATGTGCGCTTTCAAAAAAGACTTTGAAAATCTGCTCTCGAAAGAGCGAAAATGCGAACAGAAAAAGATTGAGAGAGCGAGTAGAGAACGACGTGAACTTATGGTTGAATGTTGTTGTTGTGTTCCTCAATGAAGCGATGAGAGAGAGAAAGTAAAAATGGATTTTCGGAAGAAGAAAAAATAAGTAAAATAAACAAATAAAGCAAAACTGTTTTACTATTTTTACGAGCATATTTCTCTGCTTCTCATTTCATCGTTTCCAGAATCTAGACATGTTTCACGAGAATGAAGCTCGTGATTCGCTTTTGTGAAAGAAAGAGATTGCGAAATTTAAATTTAGCATTTTCACGGGTGAAGATAAATGTTAAAATGGCGCGTGTGTACATAGTAGTAACATATAGACTCTAATGCACGGCGTCAGTTGAGTTTTGCATCTGGGATTTTGTTTACCTAATTTCGATTAGCGCTTTACATTTGATGCTTTTTTTTATTCGCCACTGTTTAAATATGGAAAACAAGGAGTAAGTCAACTTTTGAAATTAAGCAGGGAATTGTCTGTTCAATGTTCACGAGTAAATTATGAATGGTCGCTTGTTTTGAGCGTACACGACAAAATACTAATGATGACTTTATTTGTAACTTATGTATCTTAACCACGTAATGCACGCTCTCAAAACATGCAAAGAATTTTCGCTGCTGTTTTTGCTTGGAAAGTACATATGCAAAGTGCAAAAAAGAAAATTGATGCAATTCAAAATTTACCTTCTTGCGCCTTCAAAATTATCGCGAAACTTTTCAGACGCAAAATTTTCAATTTCATTTGAGTTTATTTCGCGCGCTCTCTCTCTCTCGTTCTACACAAATGCATAACACTTCGTTCTTTTTCACTCCCATTGAAAATTGTGCTCAAATTGGATTCTTTTGCAACAACAGAACATGAAGCGAAAGTAGAAATGCAAAGAATGATGGTGGATAATAATGTAACATTACGCAAATTAGTAAATACACACTCACAACAGCTAGTGAATTATATTCGCATTTGTGTTGAGCAAAACAACTCTACCATATAAGTTATGTAGTAGGCAAACTATTAAAACGCATAAAGAGCACACACACATTTTCTGAAAGCGAGTGAAAGTTAATTTTAACGAGAAATAACCAAAGGGTATAAAGTTGCCTTTTTGATGAGCTCAATTAAATGCGAGTACAATTAACGATTGCCTTCTTTGACTGAAACTGTAACACAAACTGAAAATGTATTGAGTTCACTTTAAAGAGAAAAAGCGATGTTTCAGCGAAAATGAAACAAAAAAATTTTCAATTTTGAAAAGGTGTTCTTTGCTTTTCGAACCATTTTTTGCGAAGTAAAGAGTTTGAAAAATTTTCAAAACACTCACTTCCCTTCTCTTTAAATTCTAGTTGAATTGAATCGTAAAATTTGAAATAAATCGTTCAAGCATTGTTCGTTATTTTATCAAAAAAAATAATAAAATAAATAAACTACATCAATATTTATTTCATCGCGCGAAAACGAAATTGAAGTGCTCTTGACTCGAGCAAATTGATTGATTGTCTAAATTGCAAGACTGATTTCAATTACAATAGAAAAACTTTTTTCATTGGAAAAACTCTTCAATTCTACACTCGTCTCACTCTCTCTCTCGTCTCTATTTTAGATTTGATTTTCTATATACCTTACGAAAAATCATTTTAGTAAGAACTCAGAAATAGCAATCGTTCGACAAAAGTTGAACACTTGGTGACGATACGAAGCATATTTTTTTCGCGCAAAATCTTCTTTAATATAATACAAATATTAATGAATTTTATCGCTGTTCGCGTTATATTAATGTTCTAATATTTATGCATGGTGAATATAAAAGGAACGAATGATTTATAGCGATACACGAGCGAGCTGTTGTCACTTTAAGAAATATTTCCGAAATTCGTGTTCTACTCGACGAAAAGTGAACGATGGCTGGTAATCCATCGTATAGTTAGAGGAGAATGTTCTTCAAACAAAAAAGAAACTTTTAATGCTCGAAGTGAGTGTGTTCAGCGAGTATAGCGGCGGCCAAAAATTTACTTTTCTTTCCTCTTTTAAAACTGTTTTATTTCAATACTACGGCTATGATAAGCGACTTTAACCATCGCTGTATTGAATGTGTTTGTGTGTTTGCGTAAAAGTTTACTTGAAAGGTACTCACCAGTTTCCAGGCCAATAATGCTAATTTTGGTCTCGCGTCGTTGAAAGTTGACACTTTGAGAATTAATCTGCTTCGATCCTTGCAATGTATTGTGATTAAACGAATGATTACTCGAACTATTCGATGAGTGGCGTACTTTCACTCGTGTTTGACGTTCGCCTGAATTAAAAGAGAGCGAGAGAGCGAGTGAGAAGATAGGAGAAAAAAGAGGGAGAGAAGAAAAGTAATTTGTTTTAAGTTTACATCAATTGTCAATTTTTCGTATCGTTAATTATGTTTTTTAACGAAGAAAAAGAGAGAAAGAACCTGAATTGACGCGTGTGTGTTCCCGAAAAGGTTTCGGCGGTTTGATGATCTCGATTTCAGATAATTGGCTGCCACTCATTATCATTATTTTCAATTCGCATTATTTTTGATCGACGATTTTTTCGACAAATAAATTTGGAAATCAATGATTTAATGATTTCGATATTTGTCGCTTCTAAGAGATGACCGCAGCAGTGCGTATCGATTTTAACGCCAAACAAATGTTCACTTAATTCTTTAATCCAAATGATTTCTGTGTTTAAGTTTTTTCTTTTCAGAGACGACAAAAAATCTGCTGTTAAACTCAAACGAGCAGCGGTTCAATTAATTTGCGATCGCTGTGCGCAAAATGAAGGAAACACATTTCACTTGAATTTCCGAAATTTAAGCGAAACACGAAAATTGAGTCATAACAGATGCACAGTAATAAATCCTCGTCTGTTGTGACATCGGCTAGCAAAAACAAATCTCGCATTCGCTTTTTGCCTCTGGAGTTTCTCCACTATCACTCGACTGCTCTGGTTTGTCGGCTGCTTCGTGTTTGCGTCTCACTTTTTGAAAAATAAATTCGCGCAAATTAATACGCTTAAACCATTCTTCTCTTGAACGTTGCGTTTAAACGCGAACGGCGTAAAATTGAAACTGTTCATAGTTTGTTGCAAAACTTTTTAACGCGAAACGAAAGCGAAATTTCGCGTTTTATCGATCACTCGCATTACTGCGAACCGAAAACTCGCGATCGTCGCGTAGACGTGGAAGTATCTCCATCCCGAGGACACACACTCTCACACACATTCTCTTCTCTCGCTTTTTATGTTCTCTCTCTTGCTCTCGCTCTCACTCATTCCGCTTTTCTCTCGAATGATTAGAGGTGAGCGAATGAAAAGTAGCGAGCAATTTGCGAACGTCTTCGAAATCATATTTCTGTCTGGCGCAACGTGTATTTTAGCCGCAAATAAGCATTCGTTTTGTGCGAATCGAATGCACAAAATATTGTGTGACACTTTTAAGCGAAATGTAAAAAGATTCGAGAAACATGTCGAATTCATGCTTTTAAGAGCAAAAAGCGAGCACGAATTTGATCTCAAGAGAGAAACGTCAATGGTTGGATTTGTATTGTGAAAATTTTTCACCGTAAAAGTAGTCAGCTTTTGTCAAGTTCGCAATACTTTTCTGCGAATTTTTCAGACACATGATATGCATTGTAAAATAGTGAAGTATTCTTGACATCGTTTGTCACGAAATTTTCTTTAGAAAAACGACGATTTATAATTATCATAAACGCGATGATCATTACGTTTTTCTTCGCTTTGTGCTCCATATTCGTAGTAGATTCATAGTAATTTGATGCTTAATATTTTCACTCCCATGAATAATTATGAAGATTGTTTTAATTTAAAAAGAATTAATTACTTCTTAATGATCATTATGCATTTGACAGCTTCGTCTTATCGGTAGTCTAATGAATTTAAGTGTTAAGCATATGCAGAGTGACTTCTTACCTAGTGAATAGAAAAATCTTTTCGGATACTTTGAACTTTGACCGGAAAAAATGAAGCGATCAATTCAGCGTTAAATTGACATTAAACTATGAATTTTGATTAAGACAAATTTTTCATAAAATTCATTGTCAGAAAACTGCGGCTATACGGTACAGTATAGGAAATAATTATATACCATAAAAGTAGCAAAGTTAACTTCATCAATTATTATTGCAAACATGATAATGTTTAAGAAGATTCTAACTGATTTAATTGTTTGGCGCGCACTCTTGCCACAGCACAATTCAGGTTCAAAGCTAATATCAAATTATTTTTTGGAAATTATTCGAAGCAAAGTTAGCGATATTGCGCTCTCATAGAATTATCATTATTTTGAAATTTTCAAATTTCTCTATTCATAACTTCTTAAAAATGTAAAAATTTTAAATGTTGAGCAGAGAAACTATTTAGAAAAGTAAAATAAAATAAATAATTGCTAAATAATGCTTAAGCTCTTTTTAATATCAATTTTACAAAAGTGTCAAATTTTTAAATTTTTTGAAAAATTTGGTGCATGTTAAGTTTTAAATTGTTGTCAATTAGAAACAATGACATTCCTATGATTAGCGAGTTTGGCTTTCAATTTGATTTTATTTTAAAATAATATCGTTTGAAAATCGATTATTTTATTATTGCAAAAAATCGCCCAATATGCGTATCTTTAAAATGGTTAAAAACAAAAATTGATCAATTGAGTGTTAAACAAGCTTTTAGAAATCGAAAAATGTATCACATACTTTGTGAGCGTCCTGTAGAACTTAAATCGATATAATTTATTTTTTCGCTTAAGACTATTTTATTTAATGATTATTGCAGTAAAACATCATTTCATCATTTGTAAATTCTTCTGACTTGATTACAAACATTCTAAATAAGAACATGTTTTTTGAATTCATCAATGTTTGTCGAGTGTTTCGTTTCGTCGATTATTTGCCGAACATTTAAGCAAAATGTAAGTGAACAAGCAATACGTTAATTGGCTGACATCAATCGAATTTTGGCTTTTGTAAACATTTAAACATCAGAAGTAATATTCTTTTCACTCACTTTCTGTTTTTTGATTACAAAAGGAGCATCACATAAAAGGGTGCTTAGTTTACTCAAGTATTTAAATCGCTTTTATCTTTTGTTTTCTTTTCACTTAAGCAAAAGCGTTGCACCGATGTTTTCCAACAGTTTCGTGATGGTCAGCTTTTCTTTCTACTATTGATGTAAATGACAAGTTTTCAGCGTTTGAGATTACGAGACAGAAAACTTTTATGGCTCTCGATACTTGCTAAGTGTGATTATATTTGATATCATAAATAACATTAGTTAAACGAAAAAGCATTGAATAGGTGAACGTGAATTTATTTAAGGCACATAAATCTGGGCGATCGCTAAATTTATGCGATAATTCTATTTTAACCTAAACTCTCTCAGACAAAAAGCATTATCGATCTAATTTCATCGTTTCCATTCATTTTTATATGCTTTTATTTTATTCTACTTACTCTATAAATACATATTTATATATACTTGATACTTTGTTGCGTTTGAAAAGAGTCTTAATGATATGCTAATAAGTGAAGGGTCTCAACTTTCAAGCGCAACCATTAGTCAAACTAATCTTTTCACGAGAGACAAACGATGGAAACATTAAAATTTAATTCAGGGAATTTCTCCGTGATTAAAAATTGAATTTTTATTCATATAAATTCATTATTTTCATTATTATATTTCATTTTTATTCATTCATATTATTCCTTATTTTTATAAGGGAAAAGGATTATAAGAGAAAATTATAAGAAATTTTTGAGATGCTCTTTACTATTATGATGTTTTAGATGATTTATATTCTTTACTGCACAATTTATATTTTCAAGCAATTTCATTAATTTTATCAGTTTATTATAATTATTCTTATTATAAATAAATTACTTGAGAAAATTTCCTAAAAAATTTAACTATGAGTTTAATAATTGAACAACTAACGTCAACTTAATTGTTTATTTTTGAATGATACAAATTAAAATTTTTTTAAAACATTAAGAATCTTTTGAGCTTAAATGTTCAAAGTAAGTCCTACAACTTGATATCATAATGACCTACGGATTTGCTAGTAGATGTCGCTATAAGTTATAAATGAGAAAGTTGTTGAAAATTTCTTTTAAAATTATTTTCAACAAGAACAACAACAACATTTTTTATGATTTTTAATCAAATAAAAGTAAAATGAAAAATAAAAAAGTGGAAGAAGTTTGGCATAATTCAAAATTGGGTTATTGGAAATGATCACCATTTTCATGATGGTGTTTTTGAAACTATGAATGTTAAATGAAATGTTAAAGAAAGTGAACATTAATCTGCAAATTTTACATAGATTATAGCAATTTATTTCGCTCATTAATATAAAAGCAACACTCATTTGTTTTAAAAGCATTGCACACTTTTGAATGATAAGTTTTTTTCTCCGCTGCTTTCTCACTTTGATTGAAAACAGCGAACAAGTTAAGAAAGAAAGAGAAGTGGAGAAGCGAAGCTATATTTTGAAGTGACGTTAAAAGCATTTACATTAGATAAATGAATTATTTTAAATGAATGCAAAGTACAGCGATTTCATTAAATTAAAATTCTGTGAATGCAATCAAACGACAGTAGTAAATTGAAAATGTTTAATTGAAAAAGATGAGTTAAAGCAAAATAAAAACTTGTCGAGAAATGCTTTTAATTTCACAGTTAAAATCAATTTATGTAAATTAAAAAAGGAAAATTTTAACAAGTTTAATTCAAAAGCTACTTGAAGCAATTAATTGATGATTTTTTTAATAATAAAAGTTGATTGAAAGTAAGTTATAAAAGACAACTGCATGAATAATTGATCAAAGTCGAGTGAAAGTTTCTCTCGAATTGAATTGAAGTTTACAGAAGAGTAAAAATACGATTTCCTTCTTTTTAAATCTTTATAAATAAATTCTGCAATCCTGCCTTCGTTAACTTCTTCTTTCTTAAATCACGTTTCTTCTCTTATTTCATAATCGCGAAAAGATACTTTTACGAATGTGAATCACGAATTTTGGTTGATGCTTTTTTTGTTGCGCTTGTGAAAAGAATGAATTACTCACATGGGAAAATCTTCTACTTGAGGCTCAATCTAAGAAGTTAAAACATTGCTTTTATCTCTATTCGAAATACTCTGAAATTAATCTGAAGAATTATATGGAATATAGAGTTTTTATTTTCATATATTCAGTGATTTGGAAATTTAGTTTTTATCAGTATAAATGATCACATGAAAACGTGTTTATTCTCTGGAAAGATTAAAAATTGTCGGAAGATAATTCTCGATTGATAGAACAAACAATTAAAAAAACTGTTTGTTCGCACATTTCATTTAAAGTTTTTTTTCAAAAATAGTTTTCTAGCTTAAATACGAAATCTTTGCAAAACAAAAATACTTGTTTACCAAAGTGGAACAATGTTTGTTGGCGTAACGAAACGCATCAGAATAGTTTAGCGATCGATCGACTAGCATATAAACTAAAGCATTTAACTCCCTGTAGATTTGTGGCCTCATCAATGATGCATCGCATTATTTTGCCGATCGATTGACTTAAGTGTTAGTAAAACTTATGGAATTCACTGCAACTTTAAATTCGTAAATAGAAACAATGAATTAGACCGCTAGAAATGAGAATAAAAAATGAATAAGAATAGGAAACTTAGGAAAACTTCCCAAGTAACAATGAGGTTTTGACGTAAAATCCTTTTTTACTTTTAAGTAACTTTAAGTTTATTCACTAGTAGTTAGTAAGACTACTTGTTTTTGGCATATGTATTCTTGTCTCAACTAAAAATGCGTTTCAGCTTTTTGACAAATTTGGAAATTGTACTAAACTAGTGAAATGCTGATTATAAGGAAGTGAAAAAATAAAGAATGCATATCATACAAAGCTTAATGCTAAAGAGTCATAAAAAATTTAATATGAATTGAAAGAGAATTCTCGTTTTCATATCCAAAAAAATTCATCATTTTCTTGAAAAAGGAAATTATTTTCGCATGGATCATTAAAAATGTCGCTCAACATGTCCCATAAAATCTGTATTCTAGTTTTAAGTTTATTGAAAACCAGCGAATAAAACAAGCAAAGTCGAATGATAAATTGAAAATTCACGTTTCGAATTTATTTTTTAAATTGAATTTTAACATATTTTTGGATTATATTAATGATGGCAGTTCATTGAGTTTTGGCAGTTGGCAAAAAAGCTTCTTCGTAAATGGAATTTTCGTTTGAGCATAAGCTCAATTAATTTGCAGACCATTTCAGAAAAAAAATCATTTTTAGGTTAAAGATTATGCACGAAATGAAGAACTTTATATTGAACAGAGATGGACAGCTATAATCTATTTGAAAAAATAAAAATAAAACAAACCCAATTAAGTATAAAGTGCCATTCATGCCGAAAATCTTTCCTTTCATTCAACGACGTTTAAGTGAAAGATTTTTTGGACGAAAATGTCCAAAATGAAAGGATTCATCATTATTCACGGCAAATAACGGAGTGTTGAGATTTAAATAACATTCTATTCAAAGTAAAAATTTTAATGGTTGTCATCGTCGGACATGGCACAAGAAAAAAAGCAAAGTGCAATTATAGCTCGACTCAATGGCTCTTGATTCAAGCAAAAATTGATTCGATCAAAATCAAGTGGTGAGCAGCGTTGTGAAAAGAAAAGTTTTAATAAATTAAAAGTATTCAAAACGATTTAAAAATTGAACATAAAATTTTTAAAATGTTTTATTTAAAGGGTTTATCTCGTCCACCTCCCTAACTTATATCAAATCGACATTCATTATTGATGTAGGTATGAAACTATCACTCAATTTGATCAGTTGAACAAAATTTTGTGCGAGAGTAATTCCACTTATATCTTCAAAGTTTGCGCAATAAATTATTTGCTAAATCATTGATTGCGTGGATAAGAGCTGTTAGCTCAATAGAAGGATCAATGCTGGTGCAGTCATTATTTGGAAAGGAATAATGAGAAATTTTATGCAAGTTAACAAAGCTTATAAGACAAAGCTAAAGCTGCCTATTGTAATATTAAAACTGCACCAATTACAATTAAGTGTGTAAAAAATTTTTATGCAAACGATAATTTTAGGTGCGAAAAAGATTTAAAGGCGCACAAATGCTGACATTTTCAAAATGTGCGAAAATAATTATCCAGCTAATCTCGTTAAACAAAACAATTAAATATTGACACAATGTGTCAATATGCATCAATCCTCAATTACGCAAAATCTTCAATTTGAAGTGTAACAACGAAACGCTCGAGGAATGCATCAAAAATTTGGTTTAGCTTGAAAATGTGTGCTCGTAAAAAATAAAACAATAATTCAAAATAGAAATTTACGTCCACTGTTCGTGTAAAGATAAACGCAACGGTGAAATGTGCGTCAAATATATTGAGTGTGTTATTAATTATGAATGGTGAATGCTGTAACACGCAGCCACTGTAGCTCATTCTGACGTTTGATTTATTGTTTGTCAACAAAACATGAATAAGAAGAAAAAGTGAATATATACTAAAGTGACGATGTAAGAGCAAAAAGAAAGGCTCGGTTTCGCCACTAACAAAACTATGTTTACTTTGTGGTTTACTGAAAGAAAATATATACTTTGCTTCTTCTTGCTCATTGATTCTAGGCTACGTTTGTCGCCAATACGAATGGCTATCGCTAGATTCAAGAATGTACAGCAGCGAGTTTCACTTCAAATATGAGCGTGATTTATTCTTTGGTATACTTAGCGAAAAATTTGTGCTTGCTTCTGCTCTCATTTTCTCCACTCTCACTCTTTTCTATTTGGTTTACTCTTTTTTTTTGAAGTTAACTCAAAGTCAATCGCAATTTTTCACAAAAGCGAAAAGCTGAAAAGTGAACATCGACAATACTTCGCTCATATTAGCACGCGACTTAATTTAAGGAGAATTTCGTCTTTAATGACATTTTCGCTTAAATGCAGATAAAGTTATAGAACTAGTAAATTCAACCTGATATCTAAAAAGTGAAATTTTTATTTCGCCACACAGAACAGATAAAAAATTTAACGACTTTCGAAACATTTTCATACACTGATTTCGTTTGATTCTGCAATTAATGCGTTTGATTTTTTTCTTATCGAAAATAATTTTGAAAAGTTTAAATGACTTCAGCTTACTTAATGGTAGGGAAAATACTTTTCAAATTATTAAATACTTCCCCGAAGTGGTCACATTTTAAAGTTTGAAGTGATAAGCAGAAAAACTTCAAATAAAAGTTTTCAAACAAAAATTAAGAAAACAATTGAATAAACTATATGAGTTTAAATTTTTCATTTAGATTTGAAGTATGTTAGAATTTTGTTGACATTTTATGCTACGAAAGTCAAACTCTTTGCTTTTAACTCTTTTCACGCTGTCTTTATTCACGCATTGTGCAAAGAAAAACTTTTTTTGTGCAGCATAACTTCTTCAATGCTTTAAGCTCTTTTGTAAATAAATTTGATGAAATTTTCTAAAACAAACATTATGCACAGAAAGAATTTTAATACAAATATTTATTGTGAGACGATTAAAAAGAACGTTAAACGCTAAACTGTGTTCGCTCGATAAGAAAAAACCTTCGATCGATTAATCTCAACTGAATTCGATGTGCAAAAAAATCACGAAATCAGGAAGCAACTATTTTGCCTTTAGTAAAAGAATCTTATATCGAAAAAGATAGCGAAAGAAAGAGAGAAAGAGCTGAAAATAGGTCTCGCAAAGAAAAAACTCGCTACTAAAAATAGCTTCTTCGTGTTTTTGCATTTCAGATCTGTTTTCTTCACCATCTATTCTTCTTCTTCTTCTTCTTCACCTTTATAAGAATAAAGGTGATTATAAGTAAACCAACAATAAAGCAAAAATTCAATTTATTATATTAATAAAATTTTCACAAAGAAGTGGTGAAGCGCGAACGTAATTTCGTTAGGCGATAAAAAAGCGAAATCGATAAATCCACTTAATGATTACGTAATCATTGGCCTAATTTTTTTCGCTTTAAGTTAAGCCTATTTGACTACGGATAGAAAACAGATTTAAAAAACCAGCTGCAAAGAGTGAGTTAATTTTGAAGTTTAAAATTTGAATTTATTTTACATTTTGTTATGCAATTTGACAACGATTTTACTCAGCGATGATATTGTTTCTCTGCAGGGCAAGCAAAGTCGCAAAATGTTGCTTATGTTTGTATCGAGTGAAATATTGCGAGCAAAAATCAATGCTTTATGATAATGATTATTTTTTTCCTTTCTGACAAACTATTAAACGCTGCTCGATACTTACAAAGGTATCATTTAGAAGCAAACGCTTCATTCATTCTACACAATAGCAAACGATTAACCAATATTTCGCGGCTCACTTATCGACAAAAGTGTGTATGGCATGTTTGTGTACAGTAATTTTTTTTGTTTGTAAATAGGCCCGATATACAAGAAATGTTTTAGCATTTTGTTAGCAAGAAATTATTTTGTTTACATCGAAAAATCGTTCATCGACAAATGTTCTGTTACATTTGCAAAAATCTAGCCTAACTTTGAATAAAAACTAAAATATGATGAAAATTTTTAAATTTTTAAATTAAATCTCAGTTTTTAACATAAATATAATTTAAAACAAATCAAACTCGATTTTTAAATCTTTCACTTGAAAATTTATTCAAAGCCAAATTTTATTCGAGGAAAAAGCAAATATTGCAAAAATAGTATTGCGATGTAAATCGAAATGTAAAGCAAAACTATATTGATAAGCTTCATAAGGATAATGTGCAATGTATGCGCTGATGTTATTCTCACAAACTTGCATAATTATCATTTTTCTATTTCGATATATTTAATTCATTCCCCAATGGTTTTCTCAAGTTAAATGCTTGCGTTTTGCTCATTCTCTCTTCGAAAAACTCATCTTTTATTTTTCTGCTGCCATAATTCATTAAAGCAAGTAAATTATTTCTAATTAGTGAAAACTAATTATTTCTAATTAGTGAAAACTAATTATTTCTAATTAGTGAAAACTAATTATTTATTGAAAAGAAGAAAGTTAAATCTTTATTAAAAACGAATTAAATTCTGTGATAGTAAATTTTTTTCTTTCTTTTTTGTCAACTTTATGATAGAAGGAGTCAAATGATAGTCGAAAATAGTTTTTAATATTCTATGAATTAGAATATAAATTCAAAAACTCTTTCAAAATTTTTGCGATGTATTTCAAATGAAAAAATCTTTTTTTTCAAAATTGAAAATTCAATTTCTTGAATCGAAATTGCCACTTCTAAATTTCGTATTTGAAATTCTTCATATAAATTTGAATAAAGAAGAAAAATGTATCAAACTTATTTTTTGTTTGGATTTGATAGAATAAAAAATATTTTTATTCGAAAAGTGTCAAATAGAAGTTTAAAAATTGAAATTCAATAAACTTTTTATGCTTCCAATATTTCTATAGAAAAAGCAAGAAAATTAAAAAATTGAACTTTATTACATCGTGAGAGTTACAATTTTTTGCAATTTATTAAAATTGATGGTTAGCTAAAACTAAAAAGAAATTTTTGTCGTTTTCTTTGCTTTTTTGCCTAAGTTTTGTGAATAAAGTTACTATTGCCGAAAAAATCGGGCAAAAAATTAATATATTCACATTTTAAAGTGCATTGAAAATGCTGTAAATGCGTGTAGAATTCGATAGCATTAATGTAAGACGGTTGTCATTTAGGTTATGGTGTCTACATTCTCAAAATGAACGCTTATTTGAGAAAGTGACATTTGTTGCGAAAAGAAGCATTTTTCTAACGACAGAATTTTATGCTGTCGTAAAATTTTTGCTCGATTAATGCTCGTGTAAGAGAAAATAAAATTGAATCATATTTTAGATTGAAAATTCGAAATTGATAACAACGATGGTGAAATGATACAATTGAAACAATGAAAATTAATTAATGCATTTTGTTGAATTCTCTTTTTACATTTTTTATTGAATTTCAAGAATTAATTTTACTCTCAACTTTTATGCCTCGTGAAAAATTACTTTTTTGTTCAACTTGAAAAAAGAATGAAAAACTTGATTCGAAGAAAATTTTTTCAACTTTACTTTTTGTTTTATCGAACTTTATTGATAAATGTTAGTACTTTATAATGAAACGCTAAAATCGCTTTCGAAAATATCGAGTCGCAATAAAAATTTTTAAAATACATACTTACAGCGGTACGATATCGATTCTTATTTTCGCGGACACTTTTTTAAAGGGTTGTTCTTACAAAAGTAAACGGTGAAAATGAAGCTTGTAAGCTTAATGTTTTAAAAATAAAGTTATAGGCTGTAAACGATGCAGAGTATAAGTAGTACCTTCAAGTGTATTTAGAAGTTTTTTCTCTAAATTCATTTTGTCTGCCAAACACAATAAACATTAAATGGATTATAAATTTTTTCCTCAACAGCTTTGCACTAGTTTTGCGACTGGAACAATATGAAAAACTCCATTGAACTCTTATTAATTTTTATCTTAATCGTTTGCAATGTTTGATTTTCTTGGTCAGAAAATTCAAATAATTGGATTTTATACAGAAGATTCGTACTTCTTATGTTTTAAAAACTTTTTTAAAGTTTGAAAAATTTAAACTTTAATTTAAAAGCGAAATACAACATATGAAGCAAAAGCGAAGTATAGTAAGAAATAATGTGAATTGAAGCGTTTAAAAGGCTCAACCATATCTTAAAAGAGTCTTTGTCTGGAAAATTGCCAAACAAGTGAAAAAAATAAAGTGAAAGAGCAAAAGATGTAATGAATTGGAACCATACAGTTTAGATTAAAGTTGTCAACTAGACAAGCTCCAATTTTTTTCAATAATGTCTTAAAGGTTCACTTATTTTCACTTCTAATTACAAGTAAATCGTTTTTAAGATAAATGCTTTCTTTAATTATAATTGTCTTAATTAGGAAAAATTGTTAATTATTCATTTTTAAAGTAGCGAAAAGTAAATTGAATTCGAGTTTTTCTTCTATTAGGAAACAATTGAAAATGAGAATCATTTGTTTGAATTAATTGCAAGTTTTTGAATGATAAACTTTACAGTACTACTGGCGACAGAAAAAAGTTTCTCACAGCGAAAAGCGCACTAGACAGCAATTCACTAAGCTTAACGCAAATGTTGCATTATTTTAACTTATTTTGATGATAATATTCTAATTCAACATTACAATAAATGTGTAAACAAGATAAGAATAGAACTCATTTTTTACATTTTTATCTGATTTGATGATTTTAGGTCACTATTTTCGACCATTTACAGTTTTTCGTTCGATGGTTTTCTCTATTTACCATTTTTAAAACCATTTTTTACAGCT
>NCKU01001304.1:0-26883 GCA_003675995.1 Dinothrombium tinctorium | reverse complement strand
TACATCAAAATAAGCTTCGATTTATAAAACTTATTTGAGTATTTTTGCATTTTTTACAGCTAGATGCTCTAATATTTAATTATACTACTAGAATAGAAAAGAGTTTTAAAGATGTTTGTAACCATTGTGTTTTCAAATTTGAAAATTTTCAACGCAATTGTGTAATTTAAAAAATTTTAATTTAAGAAAAAAGTTTCTTACGGCGAAAAGTTTAGTTTACTTCATATGAAAAAATAAACGTTAAATTTGAGACAATTAATTTGATTTATTTTTACAAAACGTGGTTTCAGTGGTTTAATTTAATAATTTTTGCTTGCATGCCACAGTGCTCAGACACAACAAAAATTAAAATTGGGAAAAATGAATAAATAGTGTGACAAAAGTGTGTTCTAGTCAAAACACCACTCATATCAACATACGAAGAGTTACACCAGTAAATCTAAGCACTCTGATGTTTGCAAATGCACCAAACGATGACCAAATCGGTTATCGCCATTGCAATAGCAATACTCGTGCATAAAAACAATGTGCTCAGTGCACATTGAAGCGTTTTGCCAAACATTTGTGTAGTAACAACTTTATTCGTCGTTTTGTTTCGCATTTTGTATTTGTGTCTTTTGTAATTTGTAAATCATAAAGAGTTTCTATTGTAAACATAAAATTCGTTGCGCACCATTGTGACGCTAAGGCCCAACAGTGTTCGTGATATTTAACATTTCGCTTAACGTCGATATTTCAACGGTGACTTTGAGAAAATGGTTAAAGAGCTGGCAAACCGAGCAATCAATTGAAACCAATAAAAATGTAAGTTGTCGAGTTGTCGAAAGTTGTGTTCAAATCTACAATAAGTAGAGATAAAAAATGTTTTAAGCAAGCTTCCCAATCTTTATGTCACTAAATTTATTTTATTTTTTATTTAAAACATTATTTTCAAAATATTTAACGATTTGTGATATGGAGTAGAGTATGCTTTTCGTTGTAAGAAACTTTATTCTGTCCCTCATAGTACGAAAAAGTTGCACTTTTATTCACCATAATTAACTAAAACATTCAGTAATTATAGTTGAAAAAAATTTAAAAATCCTCATTCAAAGAAGGCTGATAAACGATGAAAATTTAAATGCTCATGAAATTCATTTTTTTCACACATAAAAAAACTTTTCTTTAGCTAAAATTTTAATTTTTTATGCGACATTTTAAACAATTTAATTAAACATTTTAATAATTCATGAGCGATGTGTTCAAGTTTTGTGCATTAAGCAGTGCAATTTTAATCAAGTCTCGGCGGGTTTTTTAATTAATTTAGATCAATCGAGTGAATCTTTTTCATTACGCCTTTCGCTACGTGCTTTGTCAGAAAAAATCTTTGTTCAAATGTAGGTTAAGGTTTTGGTTTTGGGTCAAGGTTTCAGGTGCGTGCACTGTTGTTTCCTCTCGATTCCATGCGAAGGCAGAGTTCGCATTTTTTCAAGCCCTTGTGCGAATCTACTCACGAAATAGACTTTGTCTCAACTTTTTTTTCTCACTTCTTCACAAGCACAGATAGTCGAAATTCGTTTTCATGATTTTCACTTTGCGACTTTTCTGTTTATGCACAATTAAAATCGACTAATTGCATCTCTGGCCACTAATCCAATTATAGTCAGATAGAATTCAATCGCAGTTGTTAATATAATTAAAATAAAAAGACAAAAATAAGTTTTTCAAACCAAAATTGGATTTGAAACACGCTAACCCGCTTTCAGTTAGAAAAATAAACAAAATGTTGAAGCGCGCTTATGATTAGTTCGCTTCTCAATTTATAAATTCAAGATCATGAACATTTTAATAATTTAAAAAATTGATGACCACAAGTAGTCAGATGAAGTTAAAAAGTGAACAAAATTCAAAACTTAATTTATAACTTAAAAATAATTGATGTAGATTGCGCAATAAGCTTGTTGTTATTACTTTGAAACGTTAAAATTAATGAGATGTACTAGAAAAAGTGATCCAATTATGATTTATGTTTGCCAAAAAGCATCATTATCACGAATACCTTTGTTTGCTCTGAATTTTAAATCTTATTTGTTCGATGTTTCATTTGCTTCTCCAGCTTTGTGTGCTACAACCTAAATTCTCAATTTACTTAGTGATAAAGTTTGAATTGACCGACGCTAAAATATTTTAATCAAATGCTTTTCGATTTTATTTTCAAACAATTTTCAGTGATTTCTTGGCTTGAAACTGCATTCGTTATAGATACACGTTTGAGCTTTGAAAACTTCTTTTTACTTAATGTTTCGAGTTTTCTTTCAAATTGTTCGATTAAATTTTCGACTCTCATTGATAAGCTAACAATCATGTTTCCAGATTTCATAGGCAATCATGATTTTAAGCGCAATGATCGTATTCGTATTTAAAATTGAGATTTACACACTAACGAATTCCTTCTTTAGCTCGCAAGCTCAACTCTTTAATCGAAACAAAAAGCATTTCAATTAAACAATTTTTTATGTGTAAAGCTCCAAATGGATAGTAATTCTATTAAAATCTCGTTTGTTTGTTCAAGAATATTTTTATTGCTAACACCGCTCCAAAAAGGAATTTTATAATGAGCACTCGAATAATTAAATCACGCTGCTCACTATTGTTACAGCTTCGGTTTTGAGATATTCTCGAGCGATTAAAACGCTTTGAAAAAAAATTGTTTCACAATATCTAAAAGCTCATCTTGCGTAATCTTTGCGATTGCTTTCTAATTTTCGCATCGTTTAATGTAGAGTCACCGACAAAATATGTCGCATCTAATCTTTCATATTGATATGATAAAGCACCAAATTTCACTCAGTTCTAAAGTTTATCAAAAGTAACATTTTGACCATTGTTAGTAATTCATTTTATTTTAATAATTTTAATAAAAAATCAAGCGAATATTATATAGATCGACTTATTCTTTTAAAATGTCAAAGAGTAACCATTCTTATGATTTAAGCACAATGATTTAGCATTGATCTAATTAAATTTGATATAAAAAATAACGGAGCTCGATCTTTGCCATTCATGAGGAATTCTTAAGAGTTAAATGCTCGATATTCTAAATTCATATAAATCTAGATCTATATGAAATTCCTTTTGAATTAGAATAAAATGAATTACAAACAACATCAAATTTGGATGAACTTTAGAACTGACATGAGTGAAATTTAGTGCTATATCATATCAACATAAAAGATCAGATGCAACATATTCTGTCGGTGAATTTAAATTCTGATTGAGCAATGACAAAAGCAAACATTCCGAAAACTTCACCGATTATGTTCGAGGAGATTTTAATATTTTCGAAATTGTTTATCGTGCAATTAATCTCTCGATTCGTGACTAGTTTGACAAAATCAGATAATTTAAGATTGAGTCCATCGAACGTGAAATAAATTTCTAAATATGAATTTATATCGACTGAAAAATCGAGACCAGCGCGATTAGCAGACGAAACATCTTCGGTAAAAACATGTCACAACATTTGGACAAAAAAGTTAAACACAAGTGAGGCGATGAGTTGTGAATTCTAATGCAGTTGGAATTAAATTAAAGATACTTTAACTAGTGCAAATGTATTTTTTCTCTTGCTTGTATCGAAGCGAACAAACTCCATTGTTGATCATTGTAAAAGATTTGATATGCTTGAAGTTTCATTCTTGTTTTTGATGGTAAAGTCATTAGCAAAAATTGATTCGGCTCCGGAAAATGAACTTGTCCAGTGAAAATAAATGAAGCAGCAGATTTTCTAATCCAAAAGTCTCGAATGATTTCAATTTTGTACTCAGCCGCTTATGTACAAGATTTGAACCGTTTTCGAACGTTGATCAGCTCAGCAATGTAAAGTTTAGTTTCGCTTCAAAAAGCGCAAACACTTGCGAATGGCTCATTCAACGTAGACGTAATATAGATCAACAGTTAATACGCGTTCAATTGCACAATTAAAGTACCCAAGCGCAAGTTTCTCCGTTGAGTCTAAACAACTTTTCGCTCTGCAAAATAGAAAGAAACGAGTTTAAAGCCTAAGTGCAAGTCTTGTTCGGTGAAAATCTTTTATTTACCACTTTTTCCTTAACAAATCGATGAAAGCGAGTACAGATTGAGCAACTTCATCATACTTAATTCAAAGCTTTGTCAGTTAAATAAACTTTTTCGTAGTAAACAGCGATTGATTTAGCTTATCTTCTAAACCATCGTCACTATTTCTACCTTCCATTTCAATCGCAATTGCTTTTCGAGCAAAGTACTGAACATACACTTGCTTTACCTTCATTTCCGATTAAACCACCGGTGCGACGCGAGGGATTAGTTTTGTAATGTTATCGCTTACGAGCAAAAATGAAATAAATCGTTCGTATGTTTAATTGGTTTGTCGATGTAGTACTTGTGAAATTGCTTGGAGTGCGGTCATATATCACCGATTTTGTTCTTTCAAGTCCACTGTATTTCTTAAATATTACTAAACAACATAATGATCTAATATTCGAGAGTTTGTAAGCTTAGTTTGGCTTGAAGCACTAAAACCATACTCTCCGCAGAATAGTTTTCCTTTTAGAATTCAACAATTTCCTCGAAGACGCTTTTTACCTTTCTTAGCGGCAACGTTTGCAGAGTTTGTTTAAAGGGTGACAACATTTCTATTCGATTAGATTGATCACTCAAAGCTCGAACAAACTCTTTATTCACTTTGATTTGTTTTTCAATGCGTGTTCAATAAAGCAGAGAATAAGTAAGAGGCAAACATTTCTAACGCTTTTCTGATGTCTGCACTAGGCACTTAGAAATGAAATTTTGCCTTTTCGTATCCAATGTCAGCGTTTATGCAATATGCCTCAATAATTAAACTTTGTGGGAGCATTCTTTCGCAACTCGTTATCTCTTATGACGCGTTCTATGTGCAGAACCAGGAGCCGTTCGGCGAAATCTGCCAACTTTCACACAGAGACAAGCGGCAGCTGGCTTATTGCAGTCGGTTTTCGTTTGACGCTTCAGCCACATTTATTCGAATGTTGCATGTCAGACACGAGCAATGCGCGAAAACCATTTTTCGAGTTGAATTGTTTTAAATGCTTTGTGATCGTCGTTAATCGACTCGATAAATTCCACTTTTAGCGTCATTTGTCAAACACTTGTCGAAATGTTCATTGAAAGTTTCAAATCATTCGATATGAACACTTTTGTCTATTGATTTTACTGAGCGTCCGCGAAAAAAAACCTTGGCTCATATCGGTAATCGTTTCGGGATTGGCGAGTATTTCGGTCGAGAAATTTTGTTTCATCACTCGTCAAAAACGTGAAATTTGCTTTCGAGCAGAATCTACGACAGCAACATGCGATCGCGTGCATTCATTTTCAATGCTCGATCATTTGCTCGAATCGTCCTCAGCAACTTGTATATCACGTGTAGAGAGCGGAGAACGAGGTGAATGAGATAAATAAATGCATCGGATGCAGTTTTAAATATCACAATGTATTAATTGATGACTATTAAGAGTTTTCATCTGATGCAAGCGCTTTTCGCTCATTTTTTTCTATAGAAAATTAGCCTCTTAGTTTGCTCGTTGCTCGAATAACTGCAATAACTGCTTGTGATTAAATTTTCGCTCGAAAGCAAAGCTATTGCGTTTAATTCAAATGAAAACAGCTAATTACGAAACCGTTTTTGTCCTAAGCGAATTTCATGGTCAACAGAGAATTTAAAACTAAAAAAGAAAAGTTCGATGCACTCTTTTTTCAGCAAAACCGTTTTTGCCTTCATTGTGTTTTCGTTTTTTTAATACAAAGTGTACATTGAATTTCATTAGTTTTGTTTCATTTATAATCTGAAGACCACATAAAATCAAATAATCAACATTACATTTAGTCGTTTTACAACCACAATGGACATATTTTTTTTTTTAAATTAAATTTGGTTTTTCTCTTTTTCTAATAAAGAAGGAGCCGTAATAACAAATAAAGTTTCTCTTTCTTAAAAAGATTTTCGAAAAGGAAAGAAAAAAATTTTGTGCAATTCTTATTCGTACACCCCTTTTTTCTTTTATTTTTGCTCAATTTTTTGGTCCTGTCGAAATGTTCGTTCACACAAAACTTTTTTTTTTGTGAAAACTATTATTTTGTATTTGTTTTTTTCTTCATTCTTTAAATTAACATTAATAATAATAATAATAATAATAATGAATAATAATAATAATAATTAGAATGCTTCTTTCGCATAAATACACATAAATTAGCTTGACAATTAAAACTTGACAATTGAATTAGCTTAAGTCATCAATTTTCGTCGTCTCTCTTCTTCGTTTTGTTTTATTTTCAGATAATCGTCTTCACTCGTCGAAACAAGAGTCTCTCATCACCAACAAAAAAAAAATAATAAGAAGAATAGAAGAAGAAGAATTGCCCAAATTGATTCAATTTAAAATTTGTTTCACCTTCTTTGCTTTTTTTCTTCTTTGATTGGTGTGTCCGGCTCACGATTCGATCTTAATGTCGGTGGGGGGTGAGTTTGGCGGCGATGCTTTTTTCGACAAGTTCAAAGGTTGTGTTTCCACAGCGTCGCTGTGTGAAGTCGCTATTGCAGCAGCGGGTGATGAAGGACACGAACGAGGCATTTGTGGTGTGTTTGCTTTTGGTGGTGGTGTGGAACCTATGACTAGGGTTGACGGTGACACGGCTGATGGCGAGCACGGAGATCGTTGAGGAGGTTGAGAGATGATGTTGTTATGCGCTTCGCTCGTATTGTTATGATTACTACTCGTCGTGTACATTATACGAGGAGCGACCGCGACTTGCGGCGAGGAGTACACTGTCGCTGCAGACGATGCAAAAGTGCTGTTCCTCACTACTGGCGCTGATTGTTGCTGTTGTGACTGCATTGGTATTCCCACCGATGTGTTGTATGGACAAGTACCTGTTTGGTAGTTCGAAGGAATGTAATAACCTGGTGGACAAACGACTACGCTCTTTGTCCAACTCGGCTGCTGCGTGTTCGCAGCGCCCGATTGTTGTAGCGGTGTGATAGTGTTTGAATGCGAATTGTGATAAGCTAATATGCCTGCTTGCTGTGTGGCCGACACCGACCGCAGTCCGTCGTTCGCCATCGCTTTGCGTTCGGGCGAATGCGGCATCGGCGCCTGTTGTACGCTTTCGGTCCTCATAATGATGTTGTGAATTAAATCGGTCCGCTTTAACTGCTGTTCGTTCATATAACGCGGCGATTGTTCGAGTGTCTTAACCAGAGTTTTATGGGAACTAGCTAATGATTCGTTACTGTTAACTGCTTGCGACGAGCCGCCGTGTGCTGTTGAAACAAAGTTGGTCGATGTTGTCGTCGACGGACTTTGCGGTTCGCCCTCTCTTTTCGTCGCTCTAAATTTCTTGTGATGTCTGTACGCTTCGTCCATTAACATGTTCGTATTAATCAACGGTGGTGCTTGGAGCGCTCGCTTCAACATCGGCATGTCGTCGATTGACTCTTGCTTCTCACTTCCTTCTGAATCTGATACGTCTTTGACCTTATCGTCCATCGCAGAACGGGGACTAGAGCAGACTGATGTGGTCGGTGTACTTCCATTACACTGTTCCTTGCCACTTTCGATGCCGGAATCGGTTGGGGAATCGACGCGTCGCATTTTGTTGAACGTACCGTTCACGGCCGACGTCGGACTTACTTTCGCCGATGGTTCGGTCGCGAAAAAGTGCTCTTCGGCCGACATGAGAAGAGTTTCTGAACCAGCCGCTTCGATTACTGGCCGTACAACAGTTGCGCTCGGTTTAGACGGCCGGCGGCCGATGTGAAAGTGAGCCATTTGTTCTGAAGGTGAATAGCAACCGTTGTCGTAACCATTGCTCTTGGCACTTGACACTGAGGCTGAACGTGGAGGGCTTTTCGTATCATCTGTTGATACAATACTGCTTTCGACCGAATGCGGACTGCCGTACATGGCGTCGTGTCCGTCTTTCGAATCACTCCAGTCGCTGTTGCATCCATTTGGACTATTGCTTTGCCCAGGAGATGAGGTGGTTCTCGAATGCTGCTGCTGTCCATTCATTGTGGCGAATTGTTGCCATTGAACAGGAAGTAGCGAAGCGTAATTGCAAGCGTTTTGCTGCGATGAAGACGTGGTGGTCGTGTCCGAATCACCATTTGCGGCCGCTCCGTTTTTCGGCTCCATTTTGTACGCTAAAAGTTTTTCCGAATGAAGTGTGTTCAGTGTACGAAGATCGGGTATCTTCTTTTTGAGTTCCGCGAACAGTCCACTATTTTCCGGATGGTTTGCTTTCACCGTATTCAACAGTAAGTCATCTAACTTGCGGTGAATCTTCTGTACGAGATCTACATTTCTTAGTCCAGGACGATCTATTAGCGAAAGAAAGAGAGCGAAAACCGAATTGAGTATCAGAATTAAATGAGCAAGTCTTTAAAGTGACGAAGTGAATTTCGTGAAAGCGAAGAAGACACTGGCAAAACTTTTAAACGCGGCTAGAGCTTAAAGTTAAACCGCCGCGGTGTGCGGTGCAGACTACGACGGATGTGTTTGGGCAACGAGAACATTTTCTATGTGCGTGTGCTGTATATGTCAACCTTCTACTGGAAGGCTGCAATAAACGTCACACATAGTCGAAGGTACAAAGAACCAACCGGCTGTCGATTCCCCGCGCTGTGCTTTCTCTGCTGCACTACGTGTGTAAATAAATAATATAATGGCATTTTGGAAATAGGTCTCGCGAATGGATTCGAGCCTTTCAAGGGCCAAGCGTTCGGAGTGAATCAAGGCCGAGGTTAGAGTCAAAATTCGAATTCTTCTTCTTCTTCTTCGCTGGCGAACCAACGGCGTTCAATGACATAAAGGCATCTTCTACTCTCTAGCGCGCGTTCGCTCGCTCTCTATTGCAATGGAGCGCGTAAAATAGGTCATGGGTACAGTGTTTGAGGATATACACTATATACTTTAATAACCACCTTTTAACTAACTTTTAACATGACTCGTGTACATAATACACATTTGCGTTTTGTGCGATGAATAACATGCGCGATGCATTCAAATAAGCACTGGGGTGGCGAGGGTGAGGCCGTTTAAAGGTGAATTTAGGTCAGTCGAATTTTGCTTCTCTGTCTCGCTCGTTTCACGCGCAGAGAAAGAGAGAGAGAGAGTGAGAAAGGAACGAGCGAGTGAGAAAAAGTCGCTCTGCGTTCACATTTCAGGGTTTAAGCGAAGCAGAAGCAGAAGAAAATAACAGTTGCACATAGTTTAAGAAAAAGTTGGTCAACAATTGGCTAAAATCGGGTCAGGGTTATGAACCACAATCATCACTAGCAAACCATTTACTTCGATCCTAGTCAACCAGACACTGTTTCCTTTCTCTTCAATTTAGCAAAAAAAGCGACAGTGAAAATTGCGACAAAAGACGAACAAAAAAACTTTTTTTCTAAAAGTTTTTTTAACGCACAGTAAAAGTAAAATAGAGCAAAAAACTTTCGCTTTTTTTTTACTAGGACACAATTTATTTTCGCTTCTTTTCACGTCTACGACTAAACAAAGTAATCGTCGAAAAAATAATGAATTAGGCGAAAAACAAGCTAATCATCTGCCACTCGACCGATTTTCAAAATTCATTTTCGATCGCGAACACTGGCTGCTGCTGCTTGCTTGCTGCTTTCACTTAACCTCGTCGGAAAACAAAAACAAAAATTAAATAGGGTCACATACACGAAATACTGTGAAACGTGTAAATTTACTGTGACTGCTGATATCGACGACGACGGATATCTTTAGCAGGAACACACACACAAATTCTACATTTACTAATTATGCATTTGAAAACCACCGAATTAAATGTGTTTGTGTGTGCGTTCGTGTATGCGTTTTTTTGCTTAAGCAAACTGCTGCTACTGAAACGAATTTTATCAATTGACCTCATTTTTTTTCGGCCACACGAGCTAAATATGTATTTTTCTAATGCCTTGTCTCTTTAGCGTCTTCTTTTCGATGCACAGAGCAAAAACATGTAACAATAAATTTTTTTTTTTTGTTGTTGTCGTTCAAAGTATAAGTAGAAAGTAATAATAATAAGTGGTGACAAAACAACCAAGTGAATTGAGAGCAAATTGTGTGAAGAGCGAATAAAGAAAATTTTGATCATGCCGCTTTTTATATTTACACACGCCTACGAGTGTAAACACGAGCAAAAGGATGACTTAGAAGAGAGAAGAGAGGCAATATATGAAACGATCAAAATGACCGTAGACGCTGATTCGAAGTTGTTATTGAAAAAGCATGGCTAGCAAAACAAAAAAATTATTTATGTTCTGCTGTTTGCCTTCAAGTAATCAATAGATTCATAATAATTTTGATTTTTTTCTCTAGGTAGCATCATCACTAGTTAGAATTAAATTGCGAAAGCAGCGTATTTATTTAGCTTTTCAAGGTGAGCAAAGTATATAAAAACATAGAAAAAGTTTGGATCGCTTTTCGCGCTTTCCTCTTTTTTTTCTCTGTTATTTTTTGATCATTTAGCGACGCAATATCGAATGATGTGTACTAAGATAACGGTCGTGTTTTTTTTTCTCTCTTCGACTAACTAGCTTTTAGCGAGAAAAACTACATCCTTTCGGTGTAATAATAATAATAATGATCATAACTTTCAAACACTTGTAGCAATTAAAATATTTTCAACATGTTCTTTTCTTATCGTTTCTCAATATTTGCTTTTCGCTTTTCACACATTTTTCTTCGCATTTGTCGCATTTGAAAATTTTTTAGCACAGTGTCGCACGTAACACGAATTGTTTTTTTAAATTTTCACTTACCGGGTGCAATGACCACTACGCCGCAAAATAAACCGACTTCGTGATCGGTTAATTTAAGTGCATTTAAACGTTCGGCGAAATCGAACATTGAGTCTAGCAAGAAGCGTGCATTGCTAGCCGAGTGAAGCGATTCTCTCTTCAACACGAGTCCATTCAAACAAATCATCGAATTTGTTTTCGAATCGAACATACAAGCCAAGCGTACCAAAAGCACTTCGAATACACCAGCCTGAGGTTGAAAGAGAAGCGTTAAAATTCGTGCGAGGGTGGTTAATAGAACACGTTACCTTCAGTAAAGTGACCTGATCGTCTTGTGATAGCATACCGAAACCTGGTATACGCTTTGCGAATTCGACCACGCCGCGTATTGCGGGCGAAAAGCGTTCGCTGAAATCTTCGAGTATGCGATTCGAGCCGCCATTGTCCACCACATATTGCGGCATCGGGTTCAATGGACAAGCCTGGTGAAGAAACAAAGAGACGTTAAAATAAGAAGCAAAAAATTTGGTTTCTAAAATTATATTTTAATTAATTACAATTAGTTTTTCTTAGAAGTTTAATGAATTAATACGAATGGCAAAAATTATGTTTCGCAACGCATTATGAGTCTGTGGAATGAATTAAATGCCAAGTGCAAGGACAATTTTCATATATTCCCCTCAATACATTTCAATGACACAATTTTTTGTGCAGTCGATCACGCGACTGTAGTCGGGAGAAGAGCGAGAGGATACCATAAGAGCAAAAAATTTTTCAGAGAATACTATCGATAACATTAAATGAAAAAAACTTATTTTCTGCTAGAAGAAACGTTGAAATTATTCTAAACGACATTATATTACATCGACTATACATTTTAATATATTAAATTTCAGCCATTGAATGGCATTGAAAAGTGACAAACAGATCGATTTGTCTAACAAAAACACACGCCAATTGCTGTTTTATGTAGTAAAATCATAATGCTATTTGCTGTATTAAGCATTAAAGTGTTTCAAATGTGTGGTTTCATTTTTTTGCATTTTTGAATTTAAGATTAAAAATTTTGAAGAGAAATTTCTATCGCTCAATATGGAGAATTTCTTCTTTTCTTTTCTAGACAGCGCGCAGTGAGAGCGAAAGAAAAAAATTCTCCCCTCGAGTCTCGTTTTTAATTAAATGCGTTACGCTGCACGAATAATACATGGCATTACTGTATAGCTCGCTAAGCTAATATGGTTTTATGCTTAGTCAATTTCATCATCGAAGAATAAATTCACGCTATTTTTATAATATAATGCGGTACATGTAATACAACCTTCTTCGCTAACAGCGTTGGTTTAACCTTCGAAGTGATAAGAGTCGAGAAGCAATTGATTTTCAAATGTGAAATATATAAATTAATAATAACGATAAGGAAAAAAAATTATTAGCAATGAAATATGATTTGAGTGCGTTAGCTGAAAACTATGAGAAAAGATAAGAAGAGAATAGCGCAATGTTTGCATATTGAACAGAAAGGGTGAGAGAGCGAAAAAAAATGAAGTGAAAAACAATTTTTTTTTCAAAAAAGTTAAGTGCGAATGATATTTAACTAATGTGAAGGGCAAAACACAATTATTTTAGCTGTGGAAAAAACCTCCCCTTGATCAGTGAACATTTTTTTATATGAAAAATACGTCAATCATCACGAAATCATATTAGCACATGATTGTGTCTGGCTTTCCGTTAGAGAGGGAGAATTTTTTTTGTTCTCCCTGTTAAGAGTTTCTTTTAAATTTAAAATAGAATTTAATTTTGTAAGTAGATTTAGAAACAAAGAAATTGAGGAGGAAATGCACTGAGAGAATTTCAGGAAGTAAGCTGCATTTGAAAAGAATTTTTTCTAAGAGGATTTTGTACGAGTAAAAAATCGGAGAATGTGAGCTAGAAAATTTTGTACATTCTGAATCTACTATATTATCGAGTGAAAGTGTAGAGCAGGAGCAGATTTACCAGAGCTTATAGAAATGTCCGCAGCTAAAAGGCTGCGAGCTAAGCAAATAAAAATGCGATTCAGTAGATGAGCATATAAAAACACAATGGTGAAAAATGTTGTAAACAACTCACACGCGCGTGTGTATTTCGAGAGAAAATTTTGTTCGTCGTTGCGAAATTTTTTTCTGATGAAAAGTGATTGCATCAATTTTGTAAACGCGATTATTAACAGAGGAGTAAGTACGCATTAGAAGTGACTTGCTAAATAAAAAAAAAAATTGTGCACACTTAACATTTGATTTGTGAAAGATGGTACAAGCGTGAACTTAAAATACGCAATTGCTTTATGGTGATATTTATAAAAAGGCAATGAAAAAGATTAACCTTGACATTGTATGCGATTCGCGAGAAGCGAGTGAGAGAGAGAGAGAAAGAGAGAGAGAACGAGTGAGCAAAAGAGAGACTTGTGAAATGCGCTCTGCCTGCCTGCCGCTGCTGCTGCCTGTTTCTGCTCTATGCGTGGTGTGTGTGTGTGATCTTGGAATTGATCGATATGCGACAAGGACTGCGCCTCGACGAGAATAGACAAGCGCTTCTAATTTTCTTCGTCATCACCTCTCGCACGCACAAACACAACACACACACACAATCTTTTCCTTCTTCTCTTCTCGTTTCCTTTCCTTTCCTTTTCAATTGATGACATTCAAAGATGATCGCAAATATCAATCGACAGTAATCAATCTCGCGATTATTTTAAAGGCTCGAGAAGCTAAACGCGCTGAAAATAAACGCAAACTTTGTCGAAGCGCCGCTAGAGAATAAATTCAAAATGTGTGTTTGTCTCTCTTTTTTTTTTTGCTCTCTGTATTTAGTTATTTCGAGGCCAAGGTTGTAAAAAAATCGATTGCGATTTCTAAAATAATAAACTCGGTGCGTCAAAAATATTCCTCTTGCGCTCATCCTGTCGCTAGCGAGCTTTTTTTTGCTTGCACTAATTCTGCTCAATCCATAAATACGCCTTACATGGAAAGCAATATACATAAATAATATTTAAAAAAGCGACGCGATTAAACGCACATATGCACGGCGGATCTGATCATCCTTGAGCATATACGTTTACACACTGCGAGATTAAATTCTTTTTTTCCTTGATCGATCTAAAAAAAAATTATTTCTAGGAAATCAGTGAAAATTTTACAGCGTTATTCTGCTTCACACTCTCTCTTTCTCTCTCATTCTCTCTTCTATGAAAATTTCTCTAGTCGAATAATTTTGCTATGGTTAAAATCGGGAAAACCGCTAAACGCGTTAACAAAATTTTTTACACAATCAGCGAAGGTCGACTGTTTCGTTTTAATTTTTTCGCAATCGTAATTGATCGCAAAAAAATTGATTACGATTCAATTCATATCTATCGTGCCTCAGGAATATCTGCCGATTTTTTTCTCTCGACTCGACTAAACTGCCATTACTGTTCTTGTTTCTCGCTGAGTTCTTACTTCCGCGAATGGTTGATGCAAAAAAAGAAGAAACGCTGCGTGGTAGGCAGAAGCTTCTGCTCACTGCTGCTGCTCGGAAGAGAGAGAGAGAGAGAGAGAGAGAGAGGGAGAAAAGAAACATTTTTCGACCATTGATCCGCTCTCTGCGGAACTGATGATGGTGGTGTTTGTATACACGCGTGTTTCTCTCTCTCCTCTCTGTTTCTCTCCCTGGATCGGCGAATGCGTTTTGTGTTGGTACTCGCCGGTTGCACCTTACACGAACAAAATATTGCCGGCGCGTCACCCGGAATCAGAGGTTCCCATAGAAACTGATCGTTAAAGCACCCGAAATATATGTTACTTCTAGGAAGAGAGGGAGAGACGAGAGGAGAGGAAGCAGAGAGAGCGATAGAGAGAAGCAGTACGCCATCAATGACCATGACCTTATCCTCTAATGCTCCCGTCGACTCTCACTGAGCATAACAGCAGCAGCAGCAGCTAAATGCGTTCGCACAATAAACTCGATAGAATAAACAGTGTGCCTACGATCCGCTAGCTAAAAATTGCATCATTATTGGTTCGAGCCGATTCGATTGCATAATCGCGGTCACAATTTAGCAAAAATAGCTTGACAGTCGATAAAAGCGATTGAGCACTTACCATTTGCGGTGGACAATGCGCGTATACCGGCTGCGTTCTGGCCATTTCGATCAACGGGGCCACTTTTTCACGCGTATAATCGCATGTCTCTTCGTGCGCTTCGATTATGCTCGCCAATAGACGATTCTCGTCCTCGAGCTGTTCATTTAATTGCTTCTCTTGCGAATTTTGATTCACTTTTTGCATGGCGGCCAATATTTTCGCTTTCTCGCGTTTCGGTACACGGCCAAAGCGTACGGCTAATGTGTGAACAGACGGAGAGTGAGAAAAGTGATCAAATTGAAAATTCGCGTTGCATTAAAGAAATTAGATGAACGCACATTTACACACACACGGTAATGATCGAGAAACGAAGAGGAACACATAATCGAACTTTGAGTTAGTGAATGAAAAAATAGGATGAAGGATCGAAGGACTAAACGAAAGAAACAATGCGAGAGATGAAAAACACATCACTTCTTCTGCAAAATAAAAATCCTTGAAGTGTTAACCGTGAAAATCGCATCGCTGCGTTTTTCTATGTGTGTGTGAGATGTGTATGAGTGTGATGTGAGGTGATGGTTTTGCGACGCATTTTTCCTTCAAAATAACAACAACGACGACGACGACATCGACAGTGAGGAAAAAAATCTGCGCTTCGAGAGATCGAGGCGATAAATGATCGTGAATCCGACGCGAAACGCGGACTTTTCGCACAATAAAACGCTTACTTTGCGGACACACGGCTGTTCGCGCGGCGATTGCGGCCGACGACAACGCCGGTCGTCTCGGCGATGACCACGAATGCGAAGAAGAGGTTAAACGATTGTAGAGTATACCGGCGGTGGTAGTGCCCGGATTGTACGCGTTTCTGCTCGCTTCTCCATAGAAATTCGCGTCGAACGAATTCGCCTTCGACACATAATAGTAAAAGTACGGATAACTACTCGAGTTGTTCGCACTCATCAAAACATCGGATGCGGACATTTAAATTCTCGCTCTCCAATACATCGATTTCGCTATATGAATGTGTTTGTCTGAAATGCATCTGAGTGAGTGAGTCGAGTGAGCGAGCGGTGTGCGTGTGTGTATGTGTAACGCGGTGTGTGTGTTGCGTTTCTCGACGCGATTTGTTGCGATTAAAACGTCGGCTTTCGGCACTCGATTAGCCAACGCGCTGCGCGCGCCATCTCTCGGCCGAAGCGAGAGGCGCACAAACAAGAAGATGCGATGCGAATTGAAAGTGAAAGCGACGAAAAAGTTCTTTCCACGCTTCCAACGATCGCTTCGAAAACGCGAACGCCACCGACTTGTCGGATGACACTTTTCGAATTTTGCGAAATGGAAGCGAACGAATGTCGTACGCGGCGAATGTGGTCGCAAAGAGAAAAGTGAGTTCGAAGTTACACTTACCGTCGCGCGACATGCCGACCGCTATGCATTTCTTCAATCGACAGTATTGACATCGATTTCGATTGATACGAAGTATGGAACACTGTTGATTCTTGGTACACGGCCGATATTGAATCTTCTGCTGTATGCTGCGGCGGAAAAAGCCCTGCGAAATGCAACACAATTTGTGTGAGAATCAGTTTTGTTCTGATTTGCTTTTTGATTGTGATTATTGTTAATTTTAAAAGCATTCAGCGAATGAAGTGAAATGAAATTAGTCAATCAAATTGAGTGAAGAAAGAAAAGAAAAGAAAAGGAAAGAAAAAAGCGAGGCACGCAAATGGAAGCGAACGGGTGAAGAACGGGGCGATGGCTGCGTGTATGTGTGCGGAGGTGAATGAACTTCGACTGTGAATGCGTGTGTATGCGTTTACAGTCGCTTCGCTGTGCGCGCACTGTGTGTATGCTATATGTGAGTGTGTGTGTGTGTTGCATTGCATTCACAAACCTAAACAGTGGGTCAACGAACGGAATCGCGATTCAAGGACAGCACACGTGAACGATTGGCAGCGAGCAGCAGAAGAGAGAAGAACTCGGCGCCCGCTCCGAAATAAAATGCGAACTACGAGCAAACAGCGATGCGATGCCTTCTCTTACATCTTTAGCGTCAATAACCCATCTCAGGGCCGCTGTACGGCGGGCGGCGACCGGCCGTCAACCGTTCGCGCGTCCGACCGTGAACTGGCCGCGCTGCGCTCTCAGTTTTTGGCGATTTTATTTCGCATCTTCGTCATCTTCTTCATCATTATTCTCATCATCAAGAATTGCAGCATCTTGTTCGTAATCATTTTTTTCTCGCGGCCTTTTATGCTGTTTCTGCTGCTGGTGCTGCTTTTTCACGCCGCTGTCGCTACCACTGCCCGGAAGCAATATCGGTCATTAGGGCAGCAGCTGAGGGATTACCTCGATTCGCAAAGTGATTAAAGCGATTAGCGAGGAAGGAGAATTTTAAGCGCTGTTTTGAGATCGCTAAACTCACCTTGCATCCTTCACAAGAGTGGACACCGTAGTGGAATCCGCTCGCTTTATCGCCGCAAACACGACACAATACCGTTGTACCGTCGAATTCTGCAATGAACAAACATTGGCAAGTGATTAAAAAGACCGAATACTTGAACACAGAATTTAAACAATTCATAAATCTCATCAATCCGCCCTTTCGATCGGATCGCGCGACACGGCAAATTTTTAAGAAGTGATTTACGATTGATTTGCTAAGCACAATGAAAACCGCACTTGTCGCACACCGGATAGCAGGGGCAAATTTGGCGATCGCACACACAAAATAGAAAAGTAATAGTAAATATACCAATTTTCAGATCATTATCCTTTGAATTGCTAGAATCGGCCTCCGAAGTGGTCGCCATTCCGTGCAATAATTGCAAGTCTTTTTCACTCAAAATCATTGCTGAACAGTTAATATAATGAATGGATCAAAATACGACGATTTTGATATTCACATGCAAAATGATAAAAGAAACAATCTATTCAATTCTTGTTCGCTTGCTCGATGCTGCCGCTGCGTTGATAGTAGAAGCATCAGCCAACCAACACACATTTAAAAGTAGTAACAAGCAACACAGAAATAAATGGAAGCGAATCAACTCGAAGTCAAGGTTAGAACTGAGAGCGAAAGCAGTGAACGACGGACATTTAACGGGGCAGCAGCAGTAATCTGCGATCCGCGATCTGCACTCGGCTGAAGCAATAGTTGTGGTGCGTGGACCCTTTCTCGCGAGATGTGAAGGGTGGAGGGTAGCGACGAGCTCTAATATACATCAACGAACGTGCAACTAACTAAACTCCGCATCTCTTCTTTTGCAGCAGAGAGAAATAGCAGCCCCTCGTGTAGGGCAACGCTACGCCCGGGCCGGGCTCGAAGTTAGCAAGCGATTGGCGGCCACCGGGCGTATGTAACCGCCCTCAGCGAGAGCAGCCGCTTCTGCCGCCCCTTCCTTCAAACTCTATGGAAAAAGAGTGAAGAATCCGTCGTCGCTGTCGAGAGAAGAGTTCACTGCCCGATAAATGAACTGTGTTCGGTTCGCTTTCGTCGAGTGTGGAAGCAGCCGAAAAGTAGAGAAGGCGGTGTTCGCCAAACACCACCAATACACATACACACGCACCATACATACATACATACATACACTCAGCCATCGATCGCATTCTGCGGTCATCGGCACCGCGCATCGCTTCCATCGATCGCCACTTGCCATCCGTCGTCAGTGTGTCAACGACACGCACTTCGCCGATCGATATACCCTTGAACGGGCAATCAACCCGAAGCCCACTCTATCTGTGCTCGTGTCTACGCGTTCAGCAGCAGCGGTAGAGCGAAAGCTAGCGCTCGAGCAGTCCGACCGCGGTCGCCAGCAGCGCGGACCGCGCGGTTAGGTCGTTGGCTGCGCGCTGACCTTGAAATTTTTGCAAACAAGTTGCATCGACAGATACGATGACATGAACAGAGCAGCCGAAGAAGCGATGTCAACAAAATAAATGGGGTCAATAGCACAGTTGACCTTCGCGTCGGACGCCGATCCGCGCGGTGCGGACGCTAACCGTCGCATGGTTTCTACGAAAGCGACCGCTGACGCTCGCTCGCTGTTTGTTGTTATTTTTGGCAAGTGTAATCTGTGGCGTGCATTTCAAATTGGTGACGAATTTTAATATTTCGCAAACGCTGTCGAAATCATTCACATTGATCTCGCTTCTTGCTATGGCACGAAATTGCTTTCGCATTGCGAAACCTGCACTTGGAATTCTATTGAATTTTGTGTTCACCATTTTTAGCAGAAGGAAAAAGTCTATTGCCCTCGTTCAATAATTTAGGAAGGCAGTGTATGCGACAAGGTTCATGATCGCGGCAGTTAGATCATTTACTCGCGTTCGTGCACTTAACCTCGACGACAATAGTTGCTGTGAACTTGAAGAGAAGCAAATGAACGGATGATGAAGAAGAAGAAGAAGAAGAAAGCATCAGAGGCAGCAGCAGCAGCAGCAGCAGCATTTGGCTTCTTCTTTCGCTTGCATCCATCCGTTCTGTTCATATCGAAAGCGGTGCATCGCTCGCTAGATGTGTGCGCGAACAGATTACATACATTGAGCAATTGAAAAAGAGAGAGGGATGATTACAGCACAGTGCAGGTTGCATTTTGGCGGTCACAAGTCTTGGAGTCCGTCGACCCGATATTTTTTCCTCCTCTCCTTTCTTTCTCACTGCACTGCACTCGACTCTACTCTACTCTGATATGTATAGTGGAAGATTATTATTTTAGCAGAAAGAGAAGAGGAGAGAGCGAGCGAGAGCAGTAGAGGAAAGGAGAGAGTGAAATGATTGCTTCCAAGTTCACTGAACAACGTATTTTGTCTTTTCTTAAAGAAAAGGAAATCAGGCAAAAAGCAGGAACCCACCGAAGAACCATTTGGGTTTTAAGCTTTTCTTCTAGACGCATTTTCGCTTTCGAAAATACTAAGGCACCTTTCGCCGCTGCCGCTGCCGCTGTACATTGAAAAAACAAAATATTCTCATTCTCTCTTAGCAAATATACGCGATGTCAATGGACTCGAGTAGCGAAAAAACGTAAACATGATGCATCTACAACTTTCTTCTTCTTCTTCTTCGAATGGCGATGTTATTGCCTTCGAGTGTAGTAGTTGTTGTTGTTGGTGGTGTAAATGTTTGCTTCTTCACCTTTACTTTCCTCAGTGTTTTTAGAGACGACGCTGAACGAGTCGAAGAAGAAGAAGCAAAAACAAATCTTTACTTATTTGGTTAGATAAAATTTTGAAATTTTTGCGCTATCAACGTGAACAACGAACGAGAAGTTTGCAGAGAAGAGCGAAAGAGAGAGAGCGAGATGAAGATGAAGATGATGAAGATGAAAAAATGTGCAACGCCTTTGAATCGCGCAAAAAAAAAGAATACGAAGCGAAATCAGAAGACATACAGAAAATAAAAATCTAAGTACACAAAAGTTCTATGCCCTTTAATGCCCGCTGTGTATACAGTTTTTCGAGTCAATAAGGTGCGAATACACTGTCTCTCTCTCTTCCACTAATATAAGTTTAACCACACTTTATGCCGAGCACAAGGTAAATGCCCTTCTCTCTCTCTCGCTCACTCACTCACTCGCTCTCGCTCACTCGCACTCACTCTATTAGACAATTTACTAGAGTTGAGGGGGCATTAACCTATTATTTTAACCAATGTTACGCAATCATAAATATACTACATTAAACGCGTTACTTTGAACTTGAATTTTTCCATGTTTGATGTTTACAAATTATGCGCGTAATTTATTGTATCGCTTCTATACATAAACTCATCTTTTTCATATTTTCATTTCAATTCCTCCGATTCAACATTGAAATATTGCGACACTGAAATTAATGTTTACATTTTTTTTTCCGTAATATTGCTAACGATGATAATTCGCACCAATTTCATTTTTTAAATACAATTAATTGTCATCGTTATGTAAGCTCTTTTCACTTTCAATCGCACACTCCAATTTCTATTTCTTTTTTTTTCAATAAATGAATATAATAATTAAAATTGATATATGTACGAACATTATCACTTGTGAAATTTTTTATTTTCCGTCAATAACTATTTTCTTTTTTTCATTTACATAGCAAGGTAGTAAAAATTTTTGCGCCGAACTATCTCTCGTTCTCTTCATTTTTTGAATTTAATTCATCTGAAAACGTGACATGCTTTTAATTTGCTCTCGGTCATAAGCATTAATTGAGAGAATTTTTGCGCGATCAAATACTAATAACAAAAAATATTTCGCTAATTATAGCGAAGCAGAAAGAAAAAGTGAAAGTTAACATTAATTTCATTGTGATATACCACCGGTGAAAGTAGCTCTAGATGATTTATTATTGTCCATTTTTTTTGCCTCGATATGAATTTAATATCGCAAATGTATAAATACGCTCGGTTTTTGCCCTCTCTTTCTCTTCTACATTGTCCTAGTCTTTATTTTCCTAGCTGGCTTTCTGCTCACCCGACCCTAGCATTTTCTTCAACTGCCCATAAATCCTTTTTTTTTTTAACAGGATAGAGTAGCAAACAAGCGAACTAGCAAATAATTTATTCACATTACTTTTACTCTCTATTGGCAGTCAAAAAACTCTGCGGCAACCAGGGAATAAAAAAATTATACACACAGATTGTCTGCTGCTGAATTACACAGACAAAAAAAAATTTTCACGACAATCGGTGCGCGCACAAAAAATAAGGTGTGAATTTTTTTTTTGAAAGGAAAATGTATGTTTGTTGGTTGTTTTGCTTTTTACAAACTATCTACCTCATAAACACTATGTGCATTTCGAGTTCAATGATATATGCTTATTTTTCTCTCTAGTTTTTCACTTTTTTAACAAAAATGTTTCTAAATACTATCTTATACAGTATTTATCATTTATTTTATTATTTAAAAAAAAAATTGAAAATCAATGGAAAATAAATTTAGGAAATGTACATACAAATATTGAAAAAATCATTCTTTCCTCTTTTTTTTCCTCTGTCTGGTTATGATGCGTTTTAAATTTTTTAAATTTTTTTTGTTGTTGTTGTTGTTATATACCTAGCTAAGATATAACAATAATGATAATCATAAGTATCGTATAATAAGTAATAGCGTCGAACACGACATCGTCATAAAGTTTACACAACGATGAAGGCAATGACAGCGGTAACCTTTTTTGTAGTTCATGTTAAACGTTATTTTGCAAGAGCAAACAGTGTGTATAGTGCGCATTATACGATGTTGCTTTTTACTCACTTGTTGTGTTTTTTGCACTCTTTGAAACAATCGTAACTATGGCAAGTGAACAGCCATTGATCTTTGTAATCGATTTTCAAGTTCATTGTATTCGTATAGGCAGCGGTTTGAAAAAAGGGTTCAAAAACATTTCGCTCGCCGCTTGTTTTATTTGGGATGTGGAATCGTTCGCTGCTTTTTCTAGCTTTTCGCCGCTGCTTCTCGATTATTCCCTATTTCGCATGAATACAATTTTCACGAGAATATCAGCAAGCGAGATGCTGCTTCAGATGTCATGTATCTTTGCTTTTCTCCTATCCTCCTTTTTCTTCTCACTCCACTGCTATCTTCTTCTTTTTCTTCCACTCTATTCACAATTCACTCTTTTTGCATCCACAACAGCAGCAGACATTGCTTTTCTTCTTCTCTGTCTGCTAATATAGCGTACAATTTCTTTTTCTTACTCGCTCGACTATACAACACACTCTCACACACACAATCACACACACAAATCGAGTGTGATTTGCACATAAATGCGAGCGAGCGAGCAGAGGCGAAAGTGCGGATGAGTTTCTAAGAGAAAATGCTCTTCGTGTCTTTCATCTTTTCGCTTCTTCCTCACTTCTCTCCACTATTTTTACTTTCACCGCGCGATATTCGCTAAATTAACTTCTTTAACATTTTCGCCTAAATTTATGTTTAGAAACGATTTATGGCCAAAAATTTTTACATACTCTCTCTGTGTATGTTTGAAGAAAGGGAGCGAGAGAAAGCGAACCGCAGCATATTCATAGTTTGTGTCTGCCGACAATAGTCGCGCTTTTTCCTCTTCTCCTCACTACCTTTATTCTTCTCGTGTCCATTTTTGCGATTTGACAATCAAAATTATGTTCTTCGCCGCAAATATTATAAATGAGTGACTAGAAATCATTCGTGTACAGTGGCGAGTACCCCACTTGAATTATGGCCAAAATATTGGCCGCTTGTGCTTCATAAATTCGCCGTTTTCGATAATAAATCAAAAAAATCGCAAACTTTCACTTCGCATTCAGTTCTAATTGTAACTTTTTGTGTTTAAATTTTCGCGAAATTAATCACTGAAACAGCAGCGAAAAACAAAAGAAAAATGTGGTGACACTGAAATTTATGTTTACATCTTGCAGCTTTGCAAGCTAACAATGATAATAATAATTCGCAGCAATTTAATTTTTTGTATAACATACAATTGTCATCTTTTATTCATGCTCTTCTCACTTTCACTCGCACACCCTCATTTCTATTTTTTAAACCAGAGAATGCAATTAAAAATTCGCTTCGAAATAATCTCTATCGTCTATGAAACTTTTTTTTTCATTTAATTAGCGAGGAACTCAACATTTTTGCGCCGACTATCTTTCTCCCTTATGATTTTCACTGTTCGTACTCAATTAATATTAAAACGTGACATGCTTTTAATTTACTATCGGTCATTGCATTAGTACGACTAATTTTTTGCAATCACAAACAACTAATATCGCAAAAAAAATATTTCGCTCATTATGGCGAAACAAGAAGCGAAATTCAACATTAGTTTTCATTGTATAGAACATAGGTAAAAATAGCGTCGGTTGATTTATTGTCTCTTTTTTTCTCTCGTTCAATTTGAATTTATTAATATTCCAAATGCATATAGACTGTCGATTTTCGCTTGCCATTGTGTGTTTCTTTGTATTTGTTTGAGTGATAGCGATCTGTTAATTGCGCAAAGTTTAATGATTGTTATGTAAAAATGTTTTAAAAACTGACAAGAAGCGAAAATGAAAATTAAGTTTTCAAATTGTAACACACAAATGTAAAACGTTTTTTTTTGTGGAAAAGAGACGAAAAAAATCTCCCTCTGTGTGTCATTAAAAGCTATGTATAAAACGCGGCGTTTTTTTATGGCACATTTTGTCTAGTTTCCAACGGTTAATGGCTTGTTTTTGTGTTCGTTTATATGCTTCGCTTTTTTTTCTAGTCTAGTGAAAGAAAAATCTAAAGACATACTTTTGCCGCGAGTCGAGGCGAACGAATGCTGCGAAAGTGAGCTGAAGAAGAAGAAGAAGAAGAAGAAGAAGAGGACGAAGTGCGTTTTTTTGCGCTAAAATTAGACTTAAAAAGAAAAAGAGAAGAAGCAGAAAAGAAAGAGAAAAGTTTGAATGGCGAATAGGTAGTAAAAGCATCGCTTTCTATCTGCTTTTCCTATCAATACGCGCTGCACAGAATAAATGCGGAGAACAATTATCGCTATTTTCGAGGTTACTGCTCTCATCTCGCTCTCTCTCTTTGCTTTACTGCTGAAAATGATAGTTGCAATCTCGTGTAGAAATTGATTCATTCCAGCCATGTGCTAGATTGCTGCATGCCTACTAAATCAAACAGCTGATCTTCGAATGCATTCACAATAGCTGTATCAACAAATCGCAGAGAGATTGAACATGCACGTACAAAAAAATAGAAACAAAACAATGTGACCAGCAATAAGCTGATGATAATGTCAAGTGAAGAGGAAGAAGAGGGGAAAAGAGATAAAGAGCAAACTTGTTATAAATAACCTGTGATCATCTGTAAAATCACGCAGCCAATTGATTGTCTAGAATATCGATTGGCTTGAGCACAAACAGAGATAACTATTTTCCAATGTTGAGCATTTAATTTGACGTATTCTTATCAAGTTCCAAACAATCGAAAGCGAATGACATAAAATTGATGGCGCAAACAAATTTTATGAGAATAATTCGAAAAGGCACTGCCCTGTTGTTATTGTGTACTTAAGCAGAATGCTGCGCTTCTCTTTTTCAACTCGTGTGTGCACACAACAAGCAAACGTCGATGGGATGTTGGCTACACTGAGCGTTAAATTTCCCGGCAACCGGCAAAGAGCCTTGGCCTTGTTGTTAGTTAGTCGTCACGGGTTTGTCGCACTAAAAAACCAGTTGCTTACTTCTTCTTCCAAACACCAACAAAAATTATTTCAATCATTATGATCATTCTTCTTCTTCTTCTCTCTCCTCTCTCTCACTCACTCACTCACTCGCTCCTAAGTTCTGCGCTCTCAACTTTCGTAAACTTTTTAGCTAATAGATGCGAGACCGAAGCACGTTGTTTGAACCCAGAGAACTTTCGGTTATTGAACTCGCGAAAAAAAAACATTTTCATTATTTTCTTATTATTCACTTAGTTTTTTCTTACCAAACTTCTACTTCGTATGTAATTTCAGATTCTTAATGTTCAAGTGAAAATAATCATATTTCAAACGAGCGAGAGAGAAAAAAAAAGAATTTAAAACTATCTAAAAAAAATTTTTTTTATTTCTTGAAATTTAATTTTGAAAGAAAAGTAAATTCGAGAGATTAGTAAATTGATAGAAAAAAAACGTCGTCGATTTCTGTAACAAGTATTCAAGCGATGGCGAGGCGCTTGAAAAATTCTACCTGAAAAAATTTTTTTTCTAATTTCAAACACAACACGCGCGAGTAAGTGAAAGTTACGACGAAAAGTTTTTTTATTCCTCAAAGGTCAAAGAACTTTTTTTTTCGAGTGATCATCTCTTTTTTATGCGCATATTGTAAGCATACAAAGTACGTGTGTATATATATATACAAGTGCAGCGCTTATAATAAGTAAGTCGTGTATATTTGCTGATTAAACATTTGATCGAAAATATAGGAAAAAATGGAAAAGCAAACAATAAAACAATAAGTTTGAGATTTTATTTTCGCTTTTTGCTTGTTTTTTTGAGTTTTTGTGTAATTAATTTTTACATTTTTTTGTAAAGGAAAAATTGATTTTTAACCAACGTGAAAAGGTTAAAAGAGCGCTTTACTTTCGATTGCTTAATTACGTTTAACCGACGGTAAAGGTTATTGACTCGCGTCTGAGTGCAACTTCTACTTCTCTGCTTCTCAAGTGCAATCGTATTCTTTTAACTCTTCTGCTTTTATTTCTTATTTTTATACTTATTCGCGCAATTCATTTCACGTTACAAAATAGTATCGAATAAAGAGCGAAATATAAAAAAGTTTACAAACAAAGTAAATGAAGAGCGAAAAATTACATAAAACACATTTTATATTCGGGCATAAGCGAAAGTGAAGCTGAATGCTTTTTAGCTGCTTTCTTTTTCAAAAAAAAAGATGCTGTGTCCTCATTTTCACTTCATTTTTGTCCTACTTTCGCTTCGTTAAAATATCATTTCTACTTGTTTTTCTTAAACATTTCATTTACTTTCGTTTTTTTGTTTCACTTTCGATACAATTTAAACTTGAAAAAAAAAAATCATTTCACTTTCGATTGAAGCTATTTTAAAAATTTTCACGCAAACTTTTTCATTTTTCAAGTACAAAAATTCATAAGCCTAAAATATATTTGTTATTGTATCACTTTTCCAGAAATGAAAAAAAAAAGCGCAACAAAACAAAATAAATTTTTGAAAATTTCAAGTTTAAATTATTGAAATCTATCAAAATAAACGAAGCTAAATATTTCACATCTCTTCATCAATCTTAAGAATTTTTATCGCATTATTTAAGCCGAAAAATTTCACAAAGTGTTGAATATACGAGTTTTTGCTTTTTTAAAATGCGCTCATAAAAATTAAATTTCTTCCTTCTTTTCAATGACCGTCAAACAGAAAATTTTTATATTCGCGCGTGTGTGTGTGCGCGCGCGCTTAACATTATTTATTGTCCATGCAGTCCACTCGTAAAAAAACTTTATTATAAACGCATAAACGTCGAATACA
>NCKU01001303.1:0-26893 GCA_003675995.1 Dinothrombium tinctorium | reverse complement strand
TTTTTAGTCAAAATGAATGTAAGGTTAACAGAAAAACGGGTAACGAAAATTTTAATGGATCTTTCTGAAGAAGCAACTTCCAAATATAAAGTTAAGTTGAAATTTACAGCAAAATTAAATAGGTAAAATTGGATTTGAAACACAAGCCTTTATGTTGAAAGCGCTGCTCGATACCACTATGCTATTGAGCTTTCGCTTATTTGCTTTTCATCAATTTAATATTTCAATATATTATATCTTATCTTTGATCTGAAATATCCCGCGATTACTTGCGACACAGCTGCTAAAAATCACTCACTCTGCATTTCTTTGCATGAAAAGTTTGTGTGCAAAATTTGGTTTAAAATGGTCATTATCAGATTAAAAGTGTCCTTTGTTAGTTTAACATATATTCTTGTCAACTTCCTTTCCATAGAGCCTGTATAATCTTTTTAAAACTTTTCGAGTGAGCTTTGAATTCCAAAAGTTAGAAAAAATAAATAAATAAATAAATAAATAAAAATTTTATTTTCATTTAATTTTTAAATTTTATTGGAAAATTTTGAAAGTAATATTTTTCCTCCAAGCGAATTTCTCTTGGGTTATTTTGACTTTGGGACTGTTCAGGATATATTCTAACAGTTTCACAACAAATCTGACCATTTTTATGAAAAGTTTTACCAAGAAAAAACTTTATAAAAATGTCTATTTCGGGGTGATTTCGACTTTCTTTATTTGTCATTTTAGACTAGAAAAAGGTGATTTTTGTATCTCGTTAATTTCAAAACCTATTGTATTTTGAATTAAATTATTAAATATAAGAGATTTTTAGCTGTTGTATCAATTTGAAACACTCTGTATCTTATATTTTTACTGCTTGCAGAAATCGATTGAAAAATAGCGAGAAGAAAAATGCATATTTCTCATAAACAAATAAAACTCAATTTATAGGTAATACTGTGGAGGCGCAAAGTTTAATAACGAAGAGAATATTTCAGTGCATAATTTTAGCTTTTTTGTATCGAGAGAAATATTTACATTTGACGCACATATTTTCTTTTTTTACACCAAAAGCACAAGTTTTTTGTTTGCTTTTTCAGCTTAAATTTACAATGAAAAATTTTATTTGTGCAACATTCTTATGCAAACAGTATTTTTATCAAACATCAGAACGAGCAAAAATCGATTAAATTTTTTTTCACTTGGGATTTGTGATTTTACATTCTAAAGTACTGAGCAAAAGTTTTGACTGTTTTTCATGTTGCGTTCGCTCCTTGTTTTTTCGTAAATAAAATAACTTCATGCAAAAAATATTGTTTAAATTAATCAAATATATTATGTTGTTGACATTTCAACAATAAATTTGTAAATTTTTCATACACTGAAACTAAACATTGTTCAAATTGGCGAATAAAACAGCAATAAACAAATACATTTAAATGAGTTTAATTTTTCTTTGAAACTATTAAAATTTTTTATTAAAACTATGCTCGAATTCAAATATTTTGTTTAAAAACTTGAATAATTAAAAAAAAATGATTAAAAACATTAACAAGTGACAAAAGCGACTGAATTTGGCTTCCAAAAAACTAAGTTCTGCAACTAAGTTATTGCTCTCGGCGCAAAAATTAAGATCGAAAATGTGTAAAATAAGAATTCTGAAAATGATCAAAAGTAGAATTTTTGGGTATAATTCTTCTAAGAAGTGAGATGGTGAACAAAAGAAATATGAGAAAATTAAAACGGCGCACAAGCTTTTAATAAGTCAAAACTATTGAGTTTGAACGGCGTGTTGCAAAAAACGTTGATTGAATATCATCGATTTTTCATAAAAAACATTCTTAAATTTATTATGTTTTAAGCAAATATAAATGTTAAAACAATTTAAACTTCTTGTTAAGGTAAGAAAAAATTCAAAAATGTAACGTATCGTGTAACGTATCATGTATCGCTGAATTTCAATCACATTCTTGCTTAAAAAATCCTTCTATTAAAGTTTCATGCGAAAGTTTTAAAAATTTTTAATGTCTATAAAAATACAAACCAATTTTTGTAGAATGAGAAATGATACATGGTTTTATTTGCCATACATAAAGTTTTCTTGCATTTCTACGTCTCGACTTTTTCAACACAATTTTTAAGTTTTGGTGGCTTCTTATTTGAGAATTAATATGAATTATAAAAATAATTTCACATCATTAATGATTCACAGTTGGTGAAATTTGAAAACAAGCCTTTAATATGACAAAAATGAAGAAATTCAAAATAATTCATTACAATATCTAAGAGCATATTTGTAAATCTCGCATATGCTTGAATAAATAATTTTACATCTTTTTTTAAAATTAAAATAATCAAAACTAAATGTTTAAATACTAGTAAATTGTTAATTTGTGATAATAATTTACACATTTACTAAATTTTTACACGATTTTTTCAAACGTTATAATTCTTTTTGCAATTCTCAAAACTTTTGCTCAGCACTATAAATATGGCACATTTTAACAAAATATCATTGAGCAAACAAATATTTAACCGGTTCGTTTTTATTTTTTAGCAAACACCCTATTCGGCCGATATATTGATTTTTGCTTAAAAAAACTTATAACCTGTTGGTCTGTGACAAATATGTTCCTAAATGAAATTTTATGCTATTAAGATATACAATAACGAAGTTACGTTGGAAATGAAGTGCAGAATGTTTTATTTAACAAACTAAGATAATTTTCTGTTTTTAATTGTTGAAATATATTTGATGTGAGTTTTTCGTATGAAATAAATTTTGAAATCACGAGAAAAATCTGTGAGTGACGAATGATTTTAATGCATGATTTTGAATATGATTGGAGCGCAGTGTATGTTTTGCAAGAAGTAGCATTCAAAAAGCAACTCGTTTAAAAAACGGAGCAATTTATCGAAATGAAAAGAATCAAATATATAAACAATTTGGATATTGTGAAAAAAGCAAGTAACGTAAAAAAGGTTAATTCTGTGAACAAGTTTTTTGTTGTAAAAAGTCTGATTCAAAAAAGCATGTGAAACACAACATAAAGCAGCGCGCTTAAAAGTAATGAAAATTGAAAAACAGGAAGCATATATCACTTCTCAACGATCGCAATCATTTTTAGTGCTTTTCTCTTTACTACAATTTATTATTTCTTATTTGTACAACTATTAATTTTTCAGTTAAAGGCTGAGAAAATCGTAGCGTTTCTTGCGTTATGGCCTGCTTGAAAACATGCTTCATTCGAAAAAACTATTGATTCATTTGCTCTCTCCAAGTGGAACTTGATATTTGATCTTTTTGTTTTCGAATTGAATTAAGCTCGAGAAATTGACTACAGAAAAGCATCTATGCACTTTAATTAGCTTAAATAGACGTGAAAAATCAATAAAATCGCTCTCATTTATATGCTTGTGAAATGTGAAGCTATCGCTCGCTGCATTTTTGACAAGCGACTGCTAATTTTGTTAATGAAGCTTTTTTTTTTATTAATATCAATATAGTAATTAATATAATAATTGTGTTAGTTAGATTAATCATCACTCTTAAATTGCTTGAATTTTTTCGTCATACATTCACTTTTAATGAAAAATAAGCTTTACTGAAAAAGCAACTGCAGAGTGATTTACGACCATTTCGAATTACACACTTCTTCAAATGACAGTAATCTTTTCGACGAACATAGAGGCTGGAATTAAGAACTAACAACTAATAAGCTTCGAGCGAATATTTCAAGCAGTGATCGATGTAAAACCACCCGTCTTAGCAGTGAGCGCTCGTCTCTGTTTTGTAAATGACGCAAATGCAGTGCAATGCAAAAATAGGTTAAATAATGGCAAATACCGTTGAGATTACGAAACCATTGGCTGTTTTCTGCTCACTGGGAATCGAGTGTTGACTTGGATTAAAGCCTTTTTAAGTTTATGTTCAAAATTTCTCAGTGCGTGAGTTATTACGATTAGATTTTGATTTACTTATGAACAATTGGCGAAATTAATGCACAAGAAGTGTTTTAATTTGAAGTAAAAGAGAAAACTGTCGAAAAATAATTACCACTTGCGAAGTGAAATGTTCATTTACTTGTATCACACCCAATTTTCATTTTAAAATCAGACGTCCCTCTTTTCTAGATTTATAAAATGTGGGTAAAATAAAATTTGAAAAATCGTAAACAATGCAGTAAATAAACTTTTTGTACTTCTATTTGAAAAATCATCTTTCTTTACATTTCAACTCATTATATAAGATATTACTGTGTGAAACACTTATAAAAATTGACATTTCACTGCATTTCAAAGCAAAAACAGTGTCCGGGTTTAATACAGGTCACCGAAGACACAAAAGATTTATTCTGCATCGCGCGAAATTCGATGCGATGCATAGACGCTCAGTAATTATTCAAAAACATCGCCTCGCGAGTGCATGCGGCAAATTGATTTGTTTAGCGGTACGCTTTGCTTATTGATTAATTTTTTATAAGCACCGCGAAAAACAACTATTAAAGTCGGCTAAAATGAGTGAATACTAATCTAATTTGACAGTGAAGAATGGGAGATTAGATGTATTAATATTTGAGGGATTAATATAATGGTGCGATTGCGAAGAGCAGGAAAGAAAAGAAAAAACGCGACTCATTTTGTTTAAATTTCTCGGAAAAGACAAGAACAGCGAATAACAGTGGAAGAAATAAATTTGTTCACACAACGTAACGTTTGACCTGATTTTCAGGCGAAGAGCTGCTTCACCAAATGTTATGCAAATCTCAGTTTGCAGAAAAAGCAGCCGTTAGACGAGAAGTTATTCTGAAATTTACGCGAACAAGTTCCTGATGACTGGAAGCGCGATCGTATCCTTCACCGTGACCTCTCTTATTTGAAGAAGCGCTGGTTGTGTTATAAATATCGTTGCCTTACTTGAAACAACTTTAAAAAGCGCTTTTCCGGGACTTGAAACCCTCTAAACTCATTCCTCGCATTGCTTGTTTGTTTTGCTGTAAAATTGCACAAATACAATCTGATATGTGGCGAGCATCTGATCTCTCAGTTTTCATTGCTTAATCACTCGATTCAGTGTCGCATTTCACATCTTACATAAATTATTTTTAGCATTCTTCTTTCGACCACAAAAAAATTAATCATTCGAGTGAAAGAAATGTTGCATCTTGAAATTTGAGTCGAAATGCTGGGAAACAGCGCTGTGAATCGAGTGTAATTGATATGTGATAATTATGTTTGAAATAAAAGAAAGAAGAGTTAAAAATAAAAAAGAGATGCATAATGCATCGCATTAACACATTGAAAAAATGCTTTCATATCAGCGATTTCAGATTGAGACAAGCATTTTGCAAATCGCGATTCAGTCATTTATGACCTTAACCTGTTACGAAAAGGATGGCAAGTTTTAAGTGGAAAATAATGAAAGAAGCATAACCGGGCCACTGACTCGGCCCCTCAGTAATTGTATCAACCTCGTCGACGGTATATAAACATTGTTAAGTCATCTTGACATTCAGTATTTTAAAGTTTACTTTGAAAGTTTCAAATTTGAATTCGTTTACAGCTTGGATTTTTTGCTAGATCCTGTTCGAGTGAGTACTTCAATTTTATTCAAAACTTCTAATTTATTTAAAGCTTATTCGATAATTTAAATTGTTAATCCGTTTCGATGTTTGCTTTTTTCGCTTAATTTTATCTTTAAACTAAATACTCCTTTAATCAACGCAGTAAAAGTCAAATATTTGCTCTTCGAAGTGAAAAAATCAACGAATTTAATGAATTTTAGCGAAAGTTTTCGACATTCTTTTCACAAAAACTCTGAAACATTTTTTGAATGTTGTTCAGTGTTCATTTTGAAAGTTGAGGGAGATTTAATTCGCGTAAGGCTTCGAATGCTCTAGAAAAGTTTTAAGAAATCGCGTAAAAAGTGATGAAATGTATCCTTGTTGCTTCGCTTCGTTAAAGCCTTGCTTTGAATTACAGAGAAAAATGAAGTTTATTGCGGAAATCGGTGTACTCATCATCTTCGTGACGCTGTCAAGCGCAATGACTTCGAACGAATCAAATAACACTTCTCGACAAGCACGTTTTGATGAGAGAAAATTTCGTTACGAAAATGATAAAAAGGAAATTTCTAATTTTCTGAACACGAAAAACATAATTAAAACTGTTGTAAAACTATTGTTTGGTAATAACGAAGAAAGCACAGCTACTTCAAGACAAGTGCTCAGCGTACTCGTTAAGGTAGGCTAGCTAATCACGCTGTTTGATCAAAAGTTTTCAACAATTCGTTACGAAAATTAGGTCTTAGATATGTTCCGTAATTCATTCGGACAAAGAGCTCGCAGTGCGGGTTCAAGAGGAATTCGAGATGCAATCGATGACGCGACCATTGCCGGTGTTTCGATGCTGCGAGGCTTCGTAAAATCAGTGTTAAGCAAAGATGAAGAATGTTCTCGAAGATATTTGTGCGAATCTAGCAAAATCGCAGCTCGAGAAGGCCGCGAACTCGGATATCTAATTTCACAATTCGGAGGGTAATTAAAACACGATTTTGCCATGTTTTTTGACAAAGTCAGCTTACAATGCAACTAATTTTGCAGCTACGCTTCGAGCTATTTGTTGGAGCACCAAAAGGCAACACCATTCAACAGCAGCTACGAAGCAATCAAAAAAGGAAGAGGAGGCGAAGATTGCGCCAAACTGTACCAAACATGCAATGAAACCGACTAGACATGTCAATCGGGTTTTCTCTCGGATCCTGTTCAAAGGAAACAAGCTAAACAATCAATTAGTGAACTCAATTGAAGGCGCTGCGACATTCAACCAATCGACCAATTTAAGTTTTATCATTTCTCAAATTCATGGTTTCTGTTGTTTCTGTCGCATAACTCACGCAGAGTGATAACCGTTCTTCATTCAGAATGTGAATACTGCTCATGAATAATATTTATAATAATCGCGTAGAACCGTTTTTAAGCTTTGTTCTTCTAAACATGTTTTTCATGTAATTCTTGTGCACAATTCACTTCTATTTATTTAAACTCACAGCCGTTCATTCATCAATTTTTGTATCGAATGTGACTTATCCTACCTTTCGCTTAACACGTCGAAACTTTTATTTTGTGATTAAAAATGTCCAAGATTAAAAAACAAACACAAAGATGAATGCAGTCTCTTGATTTGATTCATGTTTGCTGTCATCCGTTTTGTCGCGCATTAAATTCTCGGCGACGAAAACAAACAAAAATAGCGAACAATCGTTGGCACAGTAAATGAGATCAATTTGAATAGCTTTTGCTTGATAGCATTAAAAACGCAAAGAATTGTTGCTACTGTTAAAGCGCTTTATTGCGTTTTTCTTTTTAGCGAAAGAGAAAGAAATGCGTGCAAGATAAGTGAATAATAATCTTTGTAATTTTGACATTTGAGAAAATAGAGATTATCATAAAGAGAAGCTTAAGACGAAAACATATGACCACAATACATCGCTTCAGTCTGAATGATGCATAGTTGCAAGCAAACAGAGCGAAAAGGCCAACGTTTTTGCTGCACGCGAAATGAAGCACGTTTCAGTTCGCAGAAGAATCGATGCAACAATAGACGTGAACGAATGCGGTGAAACAGACAAAAGAAGCTAACAATAATTGAGTTGATGAAGGAGCGGCACGTCACTCTGTTGATTTCATCGCGTCTCGGATTTCGCTTTCTAATTTTATTTCTCTTTCACGAATGTTAAATGTCGCAAAAATCGATGACACGTATATTCAATAAGCATTCGCATAATCACGAGCTACTCGCCTCAATCATGAAAGAATACTACACCACTTTTTGGGAGCGAACTCACGATAATAATGGCGAACTGATTGAATGTCACAAACAATTTTTCGAATATTGGCTTGCGAAATGCAAACTCAACGACATTTCTGTTTTAGACATGGTTTCGAGCCGAGTTTTAAGCGAAATTCAACATGATAAGCACATAAAAGTAATTATTTTGCTGACATTTTTGCCTAAAAGCAATTTTAATTTAAATTCTATTTATTGCGAGCTGTTTGCTAACGATAGAAGTATCGCTTGCAAACCGATGAGCCGCAAAACGAACGGAACGTGCAAAGCGAAACAAATGAAGGCGATCTTATCACAAAAATTCTTGCGAAAAAATGAATTGACGATAATTGTTAAGAAGAGTGTATTTTGCTTTTGGAAACTTCGATTGCAAACGATACGCACAAATTTGTACAGTTGCGAGGGCTGCTGGTCTGCGGATATCGCTGTTAATGGAATTAAGTTTACTCTGAAATTTAATTGGAAAAGAGTGTACTCGGGATCCGAGTTTATTGATAATGTATTTGTTCGAAAACAAGTGAAACAACAGCTTCAATATATGAAAAATCACGGCGTGTTTCCAGAAAATAAACAAAACAAAAACCAAGTGAAAAGTGGAGAAAAATTTGATCGCCTTCTTGCATCCGAGGCTTACATTGACAAACACTTGCTACTCTCCGCTGAAAACATGAACGCTCTCTTTTCGCAGTTAAAATGTGTTCTTGACGTTGATTGTTGCGCCTTATCCTCCGAAATCCGTCAGCAGTGTGACACAATACTCGCCGACTTGGCTAAGATAGTCGACCATTCATTATCCGAATTTGGTCGCATTTTTAAAGATTATCAAAAAGGCGACAAAGTTTATGTTGTCGGCACTAGATATTGCGAATTGGCTGCTTGTTTAATATTTAAATGTTTGGAGTTTGTAGAAAAGCAATCAAAAACTGTCATAAATTTATGTATTATAGCTCCCCATTGGATCAATGAAATCGCGATGATAAGCGTCAAAATCAAAAGCAGTTTGCGAGCCGCGTACAAAAACAGCGAAACAAGCATCACTTTTATCGAAGAAATAACACAAATGCTCAATAACTTGCTTCTTTGTTTAATTTGCTGCATTCACGAACAAACGAAAGCAAACGAAAACAGCAAATATAATAATTTCAGTGAACAGTTACAAGCATCTCTTCATACAGCTGAGAGCATATTTCTATCGAAATTCAAGAGTAACGAAAGCATCGAAGTTTAATTTCATTTCAAATTGAAATTACGAGCATAAAAAATTAAATGATTCTCAAAAAGAATTCTCAAAATACGATATTGACTTTGCGCTGACAAAGACAGAAACGCAGTAAAGCAAATGCAAATATTCAAAACTTGACAAATAATCAGCGAAAAAGTGAATTGCGAAGCTTGCGAATTGGGAACATGCATTGAGGGAAAAGGTGATTTCAGGCGTGAAAGCAGCGATGATGAAGAGATGTGAGGATGAATCTTGTTTACAGGTATACACAGATACGCTCGCAAAAAAGCTCTTCCGAAACCAACTTTTTGACATTTTGAGAGTTAATAAATACCAAGATGCTTTGTTACAAGCTTAAGCATTCAAACAAATTTTTTTAATTTTGTCGATTTTCTTCACAAATAATGCTTTTGAATTTTTTTTTTGTTACTCGCAACAAAACTTGGAAATAAATTTAAAATTTCAACAGCAGATAATGTTTCAGAAAATCTCTTTAAGAGTATGCAAAGTGATGCGTATTGTTTTTTTTCCATTTTTCAAACTCGCTTTGACGTCAATGGCGTGCGGCGAGCATTTACGAGCGTACAACAAGCGGATGTCGAACGGACGGATTGTAGATCGATATCAACTCCATGGCAAGCAACGACGTGAAGTTTTGAGAACCGCGCAAATGCGTTCAGAGCGAAACTGAGTCCTTTTTGAGGATCAAAGAAGCAAATTCTTCTCCTATTGTGTTAATGGCAAACGAACAGCCTTCAGTTCGTTTCGATCACGTTTTTTATTTATTCGCTTTTGTTCTCAGTTATTTTTTGTAATTTCAATTTTTCCAAATACGGATTCAAAGTTTACGTTTCCGTTTAGAGAACTGTGGCCAGTTCTCACGTAGCATTCGTGTTTTTATTATGAATCTGTATTTTAACGAGCGTAAGAATTCGAATGCACATTATAAACGCTGTAATTGTAATTGTGCTGATTGGTGGCCAAATAGTTCGTTTTTAATTTCGTTACTCGTCTTAATTTTGCTTCAAGTTGCCGTTTCTCCTGTCGTATCGAATCGTCACGATGTCTTTACTAATTCTTTTTACGTGCGACTAACGGGAAACAACGGCCTCGCGGTTGCAAACGATGTTGCTAAACGCTATGGTTTTGTAAATTTAGGATCGGTAAGTTCGCTGCTTTTCTAATTTCAAAGCTTTTCAATGGTTTTCAGAACTTTTTTCTCATAAAGTTCATCTCAACATAGTGAAATGAAAAATGCTTTAGGGCAAACGATGCGCTTGCAAAGTTTAATTCAGCGCGAACTTTATAATTATACTCTGTGGAGAAAATTTTCGATTTCAATATTAATGGCGAGAAATGTCACGATTTTTAATGTAAATTTAAAGCGCTTCATTGATATGAAATTTTTACTGAGTTCTTCCTGTAAATTGGCCAAAACAAAAATATTTGTTTCATATCTTTTTAAGAAGCCACAAATATTTCGTTCACCAATTAGCAATTAATTGTTTTAAGCGATAAGTTTTACACTTACGAAAAGGTCTCTTAAAATATGCAGATTCAAACGCGTTCATTAGACTTCCCACACTAATTAGAATGGGTAATTATAGATACATTAATCTGCTAAGATTCTATTTCGAAATTAAATTCTTAATAAATTAGACAGCATACAAACGCGATCTCAACTGCATTCGTTTGTTGAAGCGAGCTCACGCTGTGAGGTGAAAAAATCTGATTTCAGCACTTCTTTACGGACAACCGTTGAGAAAATTTAATATTGATTTATAGAAACTAATTTTGTGCTTAAGTTCCTGGGTAGATAATGAATGATTTTGTCAATGTAGGCGGTTTTGCGCGACCAGCTGCTTTTGTATGCTTATCATATGGAACACAATTTTCGCCGATTTTCATTTTTCTTGTCCATTCAATTAATAAATCTGAACTCAAATTGATTTCTCTTTTCAGATTTTAAAGTCTCCGAACGAATTCCACTTTGTCCATCGCGCTTTGCCTCACGCGAGGACTAAACGAAGCATATCACGTACGAGGCTATTGAAAAGTGATCCAAATGTAAGTGTGATGAATAAGAAAATAAATTACTTGAAAATATTAAACATTAAAATTAAAAGAAAATTATTTACCTGATTATTAATTAGAATGAATTTAATATATTTAAAATCTATAGCAAAATACAAAAGTGTTTTAAAATTGCTTCTACTTGAAAATGCTCACTTTCTCATAGATCGAGCTCAGAATAATAAATTCAGTATGAAACATTTAAAGAATTTTAAATAAATGATGCTTTAAGTGATTGAAAAACGCAAATCGAAATGCAACAAATGAGTGCTTTTCTTTTGAATTAAAATGAATCTTAACTTCGAGGTAGAAAGTTTGTAACCAATGTTTTGATTAATTCAAATTTCAACGAAAGGTTGAGTTTTCAAATAAAGAATCCGCAAACGAACCCTTTGAATATTTTCGTTATGAAAGCATTTTTACAAAAAAATAATCCGATTCATTGTTGACAGTAAAAATATGAAGTTTCTTTGTGTTTGCTAACGATTGGTAAGATGAATGTAAAACGAAAAGAAATATGCAAACACTAAAGTTGATGATTAAGTATAATTGTATCAAATATTACAAAACCAAAAAACGATTTTTCATAATTTTATGGAAAAATGATTTCGAATTTTATAAGAAATTCCATTTAATTTCAATTCTACATAACGGGTTTGCGAATAAAAGTGTCCCAAAAGTTTAACCCTTTATAATTTTTGTTACTTGTCTGATAAAAGAGCATTAAGTATAGCAATAAATTTAACAATTACTAACTAATAATTTATTATTTTTTAAATAAGTTGAATTTTTTATTCATTCAAAATTTCAAAATTTTTGAACCATTGTCAATAATGATTTTGTACATTGTTTTTAATTCAATTTTAACCTAACTGTGCTTAATTTTAGTAATTATTGTTACACACCCTTTTATCTAACTTGCTTCATTTTAAAAAGGTAAGAAAAGAAATTGCTAGATTTCATAAATGACTTACAAGTGGATGAAAATTTTTGTCTACAGAAATGTTATATTTCTTATACAAAAATATCTTTTGAAAAATTTGTTTCAAAATTTTAAACACTTGTATGCATGGTATATTAATAAGTTTTATCATCCTATGTCAAGAGAGAGAATTTTTATCAATATGGCTAAATTTTGAGTCGGTGTTTAAATCGAAAATAAAATATTAATTTTTAAAAAATTGTTCCTCAAAAATAAAAAGCGAGAAAATATTAGCTTAAAACTAAATGGTATTGAAATTGAACGAGTAAGTGAAGTGAAGCATTTGGGAATAACGATCATAGAAAGTTTAGACTGTTCAAAACAGATTAAAAATATCTGCAGAAAAGCAAATCTCGGCCTGCACCAAATAAAAATGTTAAAGCGAATGACTGACAACAAGACTATTCTTAAGGGCTTATATCATGCAGTTGTGAAATCTCATTTATTATACTCAATTCCAGTCTTTTATTTCTCTCTTAATGACTCGGATCGAAAAAGATTGGATAAAATATCAAAAAGAGCATAAAAAATTATTGGACTTGATCTTCAAAGCATTACTAAGCGTGCTGAATTTAAATGTATCCAGACATGGGAAAAGATCAAAGACAAGTTTACTACTAAACGTGGAACACAAACGCGTATTCTCGGCAGGACACAAATCCGTAATAAACAATTTGTAGTATATATGTCACAAAAAAAAATTCATTCTGAAATGCTGTATAGGTAGAAATGCCTAAAAAAGCAATAAAGTTATGTTATGTTATTTTCTTAATCATAATTCCTTATGATTATATAATAGTTCAAATGCTAATATATTTTTATAATAACGACAAAATCGCAAAATTATAAATGCAATCATCAAAAAAATAAAAAATTTATATTTTTGGATTTTTTTAAGCATTCACTTTTTCAAAGTTTATTTATTTAGATTTAAATTTGACACAAAAAGCATGTAAAATGATTTTTTCATTGAAACTATTTAGATATTTAGATAGAAATTTTAGAGAAAACTATTTACAAATCAACAAATCGAGAGTTTGGACAATAAATGCGGTCACTGGCTATTCAAGCTTCATAACTTTTTAGTTTAAAATAATTTATTTTGATTTATTGATTATTTGTTTGTTATTGATTTGGGAATGAAATTTAAAAAATACTTTAGTAAAAAGTAAAGAAAATTTCTATATTACTTTTGCTCCGCAAGTGTCATTTAAAAATAATAATTTGAGACATTTTAATTCGTAACCCATTATAGATGCTGCGAGTTTAATAAGTAAATTTCATTCAGAAAATTTTTGGTTAAAACAATGGCTTCCGTTATATTTTGTTTGTGTCAAGTAAAGTAATCTAATAAATCAAATTTAAAGGAAAAAATAGTTTCTAAAGAAAGTGAAAATCATTAACTTAATTTTGCTTAAAATTGATGATCAATAGACAAAATTTTGAAAATATTTTCAATGTACAAAATAATTAAAAACAAAAATTTCAATGGCAATATCGAGCATTTAAATTTTGTAACGACGTTTCGGCAACAATCAGTTTACCATCATCACTTTCATTTCTGAAATGAGCTGATTTTTGAGCCTTCAATCTCTTCAGCGTGTAAAAATTGTTAGAAGGATCGAGATGCAAATATTTTTCAAAGAACGAAACAAAAGTTGATGTTTGAAATTTTTTCGTTTTTTAGCAATGAAAGAGAGATGTGCTTACTTTTTCGATCTTTACAAATAAATTTTTGCATTGAGAACAATTAGAACTCTTAATTTCATTTAAAAATCGAAAAATCCTGGTTCCCACTTTCCGCATCGTTATTCGGAAAATCTATACTTTTTAGCAATTATATTAATATTTTGTTATGAAAATCAAAATAATGTGAGTGAAAAAAAAGATTTTCTTTTTCAACAAAAGTGAAATTTTCAATAAACGCTTTCACCCTTAACCAGTTGTCAAAATATTTCTTTCATTGCAATCCTTAAAGAAGGATTAAGCCTTATTTTTATAAAATTTTCATTTTATTACGGCCTTTTTTCATTTTCCATAATTACATAAATATGCGTTAAGACTCTGTCATTAGTTTGCTTAATACAATCTAGTTTATGAGAACACCATATGTAAGCTTCTTTTAGTCAACGTCTTTTTATCTATTTATAAACGCAAACCTTTTACTTTGACGTAATTTATTTAAACAAATTAAAATTAAAGAAATTTTAAATAACCCGGTATGTTTCGATCACAACTGTGATCATCTTCAGGGAAAATGAAAGCTACCAATGCTATAAGTTAACAATTCCTTTTATAGGTCTTTTTTATCTTTTCAATGTTTTAAATTACTCTTACAATGTTGAAAGCAAAACGAAGAAAACTAAAAATAATTCGATTTAAACCTTCTAGGTTGAATTCGCCGTTCAACAAAATGGCTTCAAAAGAGTTAAAAGAGGCTTCAAACAATTAAAACTTGGAACAGAACATTTGCTGCTTAATAAGGAACCAGCAGATCCTTATTTCCCGTTTCAATGGTATTTGGTAAGTCTGGCGATTCATTTACCGAATCAGAAACGATTTTTTAACATAAATATTTTTGATTATGTTTTTATACCATTTTTATACCATTTAAGATTTACTTTTGCTTTGTTTATCAACGATTATTTCAAGTTATTTTATGATGAATATAAGAAAACTAAGTAACTTGAGACGTAATTGAGATGAAGCAATGTATTGATATAACATTTGCTTTTCTGTAAATTAAGAACAATAATTAGAAAAGATCAATTTTTGAATGCGCTTTTGTTCGGCAAGATAAGCAGATTATGTGATAATGTTAACTTCTTATACTAAAATTGACTCGATAAAAAGCGAGTATTATTCTCAAATGGCAACTATTTATATTCATAAAATTGTGAGAAGATGAAAAATATTTTGATGGGATGAATTGTACAATGTCTGATCGATTATTTTTAATTAAAAATTAGAGAAACAAACGAAATATAGCACTGAATGAACTAAATTTGAACTAATATCAAATTTCAGAATCCTTAAAAGCTTTATCAAATGAGAAAAACAAGTCCCCAGCATTCATGAGCCTTAAAAAGAAAAATTTATTGCTTCAAATTGCTCATTTATGATAAAAGGCAAATAATTTAAAATTAGAAAGTTAGATTAATTAAAGTTTAAAATCAGACTCATAAACGATTGCATTCAAAACTAGCTTTTTGAGCGAAAGATTCAAATTAAACTCCTAATCTCAAGTGCTGTTTTATTGTACACTGAATTCAAACCTAAAATTTTAATAAAGGTTAAATGAGTTAAATCTTTGTGAATCACTATTTTAAGTAGCAGAGGAAAAAGACTTAAAATGGGTTAGTGATTCAGTATTAAAAAATTAAAACATGTAATGAATTTTAATGAAACATGTTTGAGTCTATTTTACAAGTTTTTCAAGCATATTTTTCTCTCCTATGATGTTTGACATTTGAGCCTGAAATGCTCTAGAAAAATCATTAAAAAAGAGTAGCGGATGCTTAGAAATGAATTTTTCCTTGATTTTAAAACTTTTTTGCTTCAGAATATTTTTTGCGACTTAGAATTTTGACATAAAATTTCGAACAGACAACGATGTTGCTTCAGCAAAGTAAAAATAATAAATTAAGACTAATTTTTATTCTTAATCAAGTTAATAACTAATTAAACTGCTATTATACTTGCTCAGTTGTTATTTCATATAAAGAAAGTTTTCAAATTCAGAACTGAATGTTTGATCTTAAATTATCGATTGCTTTTGATATGAATAAAGCAAAAATGTGTTCTCGATTCATTCAGAACACGCAAAAAGTAAAAATCGATGGAATCGGTGTCAGCTTTATACTCTAACATTTTAATGATTTCGGCTTAGTATTTTAAAAAGCATTTGCTTAAAAACTGGCAAAAATTTGAACCAAGTTATCTGGCAAAGAGTTCTTTTAACTTAGAAGTGAACTTTTGCTTAAAGAAAATGTTAAATATAAAACGACGCCATTTTACGTTCAATTTATTTCGCGAACGCATTAAATTGAGATTATGGTGTAAGCAGCTGAGTACTCGCAGTGAAAAAGAAGCAAAATGGAGAGTAACAAAACAAATAAAACTTTACTCTTAGAAGGTTTGCGCAACTTAGAGTAAGTGTATAAATAAAGTTTAATTTTATAGCACAGTTATGTTCATATAGGACTAGTTTGTGGCAAACTTGCATTCTTTAAATCGCTTTAAAAACAGCTTCATTCGTAATTAAATTATGACGCTTTTTAAAATTCATAAAAAATCTGTTCATCACGCAATAACCGTCGCTTTGTAAAGCGATTTATTTCGGCAACAAAAATAGATTTTATGTAGCATTGTGCTTCACTGCTAAATGTGAGCTCTTACGCAACGTACTTTTAACAATTATTGTAATCCAAAAGCTTTCGTTTTAGTCTTTAGTATGAACTTGTTCACTGCAGAATGCTTTCAAAATGAGATAAGTGCTCAGCGTAAGCAATTTATGCTTCAAAGCTTCCAATGTTAGAAGCAATAATGGTAAAAGCGAATAAATCCGTTTGGTTTACTCAAAATATACTTTTGCGCCCAATGAACACTTTGTATGTGCGCAAATAATGACATAAAATAGTAATGACAATGATAAACATTTCGAGCAGAGGCGAATTTAGATCGATTTATGATTCCGAAGTTTGTCTAATGCTATTAATCTAAATGATCGTCAGAGAACACAATATTTGTATAAATATTTTTCTACGAAGCAAAATTGTTTCCTAATTTAGCAACTTGTTTTGTTTAAATACCTAATCAATTTGTTTTGTGTGTTCTTTTCTTTGAATTTGAGTTCCCGCAAATGAATGAAGATGGACAAGAAACACTTTTTAGGTGACATTTTAATGAAATTTTGCATACGAATTCTATACACAAAGCAATGCATTGTGGTGTGATTTCTAACAGCTTTACTGCAAATGGAAGCGAGACATTTTAGGTCAAAGATTAGACTATTAAATTTAAATATTTTTGTAGAAAACATCTAACCGAAAGTTCGATAGCAGAGTATCGAGTAGCGCTTTCAACAAAAACGCTTTTTGTTCAAAATCCAACTTTAGCTTTCTCATTTTGCTGTAAATTTTCACTTTTTGTTTTGACATTTTTCTCACTGATTTTATTTTTAAAACAAAAGTAAAAATTATTTTGATAAAAATATAAATGTTTTACTGCAAAAAAGTAAATATCTTTCAATTAATCATGTTTTAGACACAATATTACATGATAATAGGCATGCAACCCTCTGGCTTGTGTACCACTTTTAAATTAAAAACATTTGAAAAGACTCAAATATGAGTTATATGAGGATGCCTGATAAAAGAATAAATAAATGCTCCATTTTAATTGCTTTTGAAGAAGCAATTTCAAAACAAAAAATTAAATTGAAATTTATAGCAAAACGAAAAAGCCAAAGATGGATTTGAACAAAAACGCTTTATGTTGAAAGCGCTTGCTGATACCACTATGCTATATCGAGCTTTCGCTTATTTGATTTTCATAAATTCAATAAATCATTTCAATATACGTATTATATTTTAGCTTTGAACTGAAATATCTGACTTCCACTCTCAATACAGCAGTTGAAAAAACACATCACTATGCTGGCGCGTAGGATTTATTTGTACGCAAAATTTAATCAAAATTGGTCATTGTCACATAAGAAGTGTACTTTGTGAGGCAAAATAATTATTGTTGAAAGCTAGCTGTTTATATTAGTTAAAAAAAAAATAAAATGAGCTTATTGTCTAAAGATATGAATTCAAAATCGTGACAATCTGAAATCATGAAATATTTGATATTCAGACAGTGAGTGACATTTTAAGTGCATAAAAGTAATGTGATTTGAATGACTTCAAATAAAAACAATGAAAATATCTTGAAACTGAAAATTTGTTACTTGATTGAAACACTTTTTGAAAAGATTGTCGTATTATAGTTTTCACAGAGGAAATACACCCACGAGCTTTATTTTAAATGTTAGAAACACGTATTTATTATTTCTATCGAAATTGGTATACACTTTTTTCATTTAAAAAGAAGCAATTTCTTTATGCTTTTACATTATTTTTGCTTTCTTTTTATGAACAGAGTGTACATGTGTTCCACAATAAAAGTACTACTCTCTTTTCCTATTCTAACTCAATTATTCATTTTAAAAGTTATTCAAAAGTTAATTTTTCAAAAAATAATGCTGCTAAGAAATGATGCTTAATACCTTAGAGGGACTATTTTAAAAATTTTACATTCAAATTTGCTGCAGAAATGGTAAGAATTTTCTCTAACATAATTCTCACTTCATTAAAAAACTTTCTCTTCAAAATAAATAAATATGAATAATTTAATATTTTCTTTTATTTCATTCATTCAAAAATGCATTTCCACAAACTTTCCTGAGAAAAAAAGCTGTCGAAAACACTTTTGCGCATGAATTCAGCATAAATTAAATTTTTATAATTTTTGGATCCTTTAAAATTTAAAAACATGATTTCTAAGCAAGAAAAGCATAAAAAACAGAAAACAAATTCACAAACATTTTGCAAATAAATATGACCCATTTAAAATAGAGCAATTTTCAATTTAATTGTATCGGAGAAATGATTAAAATGATAAAGATTCATGTTCATAAAAATATTTAAGTTTTGATATGTGAAAATTTTGTATATAAAATTTCATTATATTTGAGATTTGAGACCAAAAATTTAGCGAATAAACCAAACCATTGTGAACTCAGAGAGATTGCATCAAACTTGATCTAATGAGGGCAATTAAAAGAATCGCATAAAGAAATTATTTAAAGAGAAAAATTTTTGTCTCTAATAATAAATTTTTTAAGAGTATTACCAATATTTGTAAATTTTCACTCATTGCTTTTATTATGTTCATCAGAAAAATGTGGGTCAAAATGGTGGCAAACCGCGATTAGACTTGAACGTTGAAGCTGCCTGGGCGCAAGGTTTCACAGGAAAAAATGTTACCACAGCTATTATGGATGACGGTAATGAAACTGAGACATTCGACCCACATTTAATTTTGCGCTATTTCGTAGGAGTCGATTACATGCACCCTGATCTTCGAGACAACTATGTGAGTATGATTAATTCAATTCAAAGTTTACAAGTTTTGTTATTAGAACGCGAAAGCAAGCTATGACTTTAGCAGCAATGATCCATTCCCTTATCCGAGGTATACCGACGATTGGTTCAATAGGTAAAGTCTTATCAAATGTTTATGGATACTTAATTATTCACTTTCAAGCCATGGAACGCGATGTGCGGGCGAAGTTTCTGCAAAGCGTGATAATGGAATTTGTGGAGTAGGAGTTGCGTATGATTCGAAAGTCGCTGGGATTAGAATGTTAGATCAACCTTACATGACTGACCTAATCGAGGCCAATTCAATGGGTCACGAGCCCAATTTGATCGATATTTACAGCGCGAGTTGGGGGCCAACAGACGATGGTAAAACTGTTGATGGACCTCGAAACGCAACGATGAGAGCAATTGTCCGTGGTGTAAACGAGGTAATTGAGACTTCAAACAGTAGAGAAATAAGCGATTTCATTTACAGGGTCGTAATGGTCTGGGAAATATCTATGTTTGGGCATCGGGCGACGGAGGACAAGATGATGACTGCAACTGTGATGGTTACGCTGCAAGTATGTGGACAATATCGATCAACTCGGCTATAAACAACGGAGAAAATGCGCACTATGATGAGTCGTGCTCTTCGACACTTGCTTCGACGTTTAGCAATGGAGCGAAAGATCCGCACACTGGAGTTGTAAGTATTTAATTGTTTGGACATTTTAGTTTTAATTTAACTTTTTCAGGCCACCACCGATTTATACGGAAAATGTACAAAAACTCACTCGGGAACATCTGCCGCGGCACCTGAGGCTGCCGGAGTTTTCGCTTTGGCTCTGGAAGCAAAGTATGTACTCAAATCAAGTTTTGAAAATACAAATTATGAAATTTTACAGTCCGCAACTTACTTGGAGAGATGTCCAACATTTGACAGTGTTGACATCAAAGCGTAACTCGTTATATGACAGCAAAAATAGATTTCACTGGAATATGAATGGCGTCGGATTAGAATTTAATCATTTATTTGGTTATGGAGTATTGGACGCTGGTGCAATGGTCGCTTTGGCAAAAATTTGGAAAACAGTTCCTCCACGATATCATTGCGAAGCAGGAACGCATAATAAAATCATGCGTATTCCTTCTAATGAAAGTTTATTAGTTGGAATTACAACGAAAGCATGCAAAAATACAGAAACTGAAGTCAATTACATTGAGCACGTTCAAGCCGTTATTACTCTGAATGCAACGAGAAGAGGAGATGTTACATTGTTTTTGATCTCACCAATGGGCACAAGGTAAGCTACTTTAAATTTAACGCTTATCATCTTCAACTTATTGCAAATGTTTAATGGAATATTCAAAAGTAAAATACATACTTATTCTTAAATTGTTAAATTTATTCTAACACAATGCCAATTTCATTCTTTTTTAGATCGATGATTTTGAGCAGACGACCCAAGGATGACGATTCTCGAGATGGTTTCACAAAATGGCCATTTATGACTACTCATACTTGGGGTGAAGATCCGAAAGGTAGATGGCAATTGGAAGTCAAATTTGAAGGGGAACAACCGCAATCAGGATTTTTAATAGAATGGACATTAATGATACATGGAACGAAGGAACCACCGTATAAAGATCTACCTGTTCATGATAGAAATTCGAAGCTTGCAGTTGTGAAAAAGGCTCATGAATCTGCGTTTAAGAACTGAAATGCCAAGTTTATCCGAAATTATACATAAAAATATGTATTCGTTGTTATTTGTGAAGTAAATTTTAACCGTGTTTATCACAAACCGAAAAGTATAGAATTAAGTTTATCGAAACAAGATATGTGTTAAGATTTCGATAAATTCAATTCAAAATGTATAATGATTACAAATTTGCTAATCTATGATGTGCGAGTATGAATTGGGGACTGTATCTAGAACTTATTCGGTTTTCTTCGTTACAATTGTTACCTTTTTTTCGAGAGAACCGTCATTGATAAAAAATTTCTGTATAAAATTTGCTACTCGTAGAACAAAGCGCAACAGGCAACTTTAGCAAATCTAAACCAAATGAATCAATAACATATAAATGCATTATGCTATATGTTGCTCGATTCCTGCAAAATAGAGTTCCGTAGATGCGAAATCCAAAATTTAAACATTTGTTGTTGTCAAATTTATCATAAGTAATTTATCGGTGCTTGATTAAAGTTGGTTTATTTTGTATATTCGATGAATGAATGGATTATAAACGTGTTTAATGCAAAATAGTTAAGCCTTAGAATTACTTCTTAGCAAAATTTATTTTAATAGCGTGAGTGGGAGCAATTTTGAATCCTTGTAAAGCATCTTTGGCCGCGCCTGCTTGGAATTCATTTTCAAACTCGACGAATGCAATATCATGGCGCCCAGGAACAAGCCGGACTTCTTTGAATCCAGGAAATTGATTAAATAATATTGTAAGCATCATTTCGGTTGTTTCTTCGGGTAAATTGGTTAAAAATAGAATGTTGTTCGGTGGCTGATCGACTAATGCCGAGAATGGTATTCCACCCTGGGTATAATTAACGTGTGGTCCTTGACTACCCTTTTTATCTTTTTTCTTCTTTTTCGGTTCATCTGATCGCGGGAGTCGCGGTCTTTCAACAAAAGTTCCTTTACTTTTCGCAATTAGATCTGAATCTGTTTTTGCATATTGTATTCTCTGTAAAATTGATCAAAAGTGAATAAATTCGTCAAACGCTTTAAAGTCACATAGCTTACCATTGCTTTATCGTAAAATGGAAAACCTTGCATTGACCGCAACGCGTTTGTGGCGCTATTTATGTCTTTGAATATAACGAACGCCTGTCCTCTCATTTTCATTGTTTTTAATGCAACAATGTCCAATATTTGGCCGAATTGTGAGAATATTGCGTGAAGCGACCGTTTCAATTCTGAAACGTTAATTAAACGTTTACAAAGTGAGGCATGCAGAGAACGCTTACCGTCTTTTTTGATCTTTTCGTTCAAATTATTGATATAAATTGTGTGATTTGGTTTGATGTCAGTCGTCATTTCGCGTTTTTCTTTTGAAACGATTCAAATTCAAATCAATCGAAAAGCGCTTTTTACTTTCGCCGACAAATGCGGACTGATGGGTGTTTTCCTGATTGCGTCTTCAAAAGAATTTGTTGTCGCGTTGATCGATCGAAACGTGCTTTTTGCTTTTTGCATTATTACCGAATTCGCTCACAAATGCGGCGTACGATCACCGCTCTGAAATTACCGTTTTTCGCTTCTTAATTTGTTTTGCGTTTACGGACCATTACACGAATTACACGATTTTTTACATTTTACACGAATTTTCACGTGTGCCGTTATTAACTGACATATTTATGCGCGTCATTGTGAGATTAAAATAAACTATAAATTAATGCAAAGCAACATATCGAACAGAAGCAGAAAGCTCCAACAGAAACATAAAAAGCTAACAGAAAAAAAAAACAAACTACAACAGACTGCACAAAAGTTCGTTTGGAGAATTCAAGCTGACATTATATCTGTAAATTATATATAAAGCAATTAATTTGCCGTCTGCTGAACTATAAATTTGATGAATAAAGTAATTTTCATTGTGCTTACAAGCAAAGGGCTCAACCATTTTCTCATTATTTCCTCATCTAGATATATAGAGCAAAAATCTCATCGTTTAATATCTAAATTCATTTAAACAAGTTTAAGCTGATTGCTATCACAGGAATTTCCTATGGTCCATTGTTTTCTTTGTTTATCCACTTCAAGTGAACTTTCGTTTCTTGACCAAAATAAACCGAATACCTTTACTCCTCAATTAAAACGGTCTTTCTTATCTCAATTAGTTTCGCATGCCGCACATTGTGAGGCAGTGCAGTAATTTACATTTTATTTTTGGTCAAATCAGGTTCTTTCGTTTAAACCAGAAGTGAATCGTTTCAGATTTAATTAAAAATTATAAACACTTTTTACAAATTAACAATTCAAAGGAATTTCGTTTGTTTTATTCGAAATCTAAGAAAAAGCTTTGATCACAAGAGTAATCTACAATTTTTTGTGCACTCAACCAACTTTGTCTAAAATATAAAGATGCGGACTGATCTTATAAAACACGTGTGAAAAATGAAAGAACAATTTTTTATTAAAATAAACTGGGCTCAGCATTTACCGCTTATTTCATTCGAACAAGTTTGAATAAATGATTGAAATAAATATCAAAATTCAATAAAATGCAAGAAATCGAGAGATTAATAACGGAAAGTATTGACCGTGCAAAACGCTAAGAATGAGGAGCGCTTCTTTCGCAAAAACACGTGCGAATTTTAAGCATGAAGAGAGCGACGAACGCTCGAAAGTTCGACGCTTTTCGAGAAAATTCTCGAGTGCTCGCGAACACTCAACCTTTTCGCGCTTTATTCGTTCGCTTCCGTCAAATAGTTCCAGGTTTGAATGACACTTTTCAACATTTTTTCGCTCGATTTTGAGGCAAATTGATTTCAGATAGAGAAATCGAGCACATTAGAGTTGAAAAAATCGCGATCGAAGCTGAAAAAAGTGAATAGAACAGATCAAAACCGGTGAAAATTCCGGAAACTCGTGATTCGAGAATATTCTTAAACGCGAGTATAAAAGCAGCTTTTCGCGCGAGTCTCATTCACTTTGCCTTTAAGCCGTTGAAGTTGTTTCACAAAAGCTTGTCTCAAAGCGTTCCCTAAACTCGATTATTCTAAGGTGTGAAACGTGTTTCTTATTTGTGATCACTAATCTCCCGATTGTAATTGCAGAAAATGCCGGAAGAAGTGGAAACCTTTGCTTTTCAGGCGGAAATCGCCCAATTGATGAGTTTAATCATCAATACATTCTACTCGAATAAAGAGATTTTTCTCCGTGAACTGATCTCAAATGCATCCGACGCTTTGGATAAGATCAGGTACGAATCGTTGACTGATCCTTCGAAGCTGGACTCCGGCAAGGACCTCTACATCAAAATTGTCCCGAACAAAGAGGACCGAACCTTGACTATTGTGGACACCGGTATTGGTATGACAAAAGCAGATCTGATCAACAACTTGGGCACCATCGCTAAGTCGGGAACCAAAGCTTTTATGGAAGCGCTTCAAGCAGGTGCTGATATCTCAATGATTGGACAATTCGGTGTCGGTTTTTACTCTGCATACCTCGTCGCCGATCGAGTGACTGTCGCCTCGAAGCACAATGATGACGAGCAATACATTTGGGAGTCTGCTGCTGGCGGTTCATTTACTATCGCCCCTGACACCGGTGAACCGTTGGGCCGTGGTACGCGAATCACTCTTTACTTGAAAGAAGATCAAACTGAATATCTCGAAGAAAGACGAATCAAAGAAATTGTGAAGAAGCACAGTCAATTTATTGGCTATCCGATTAAATTACTTGTTCAAAAAGAACGTGAAAAGGAAGTATCAGACGATGAAGGCGAGGAGGAAAAGAAGGAAGAAAAGAAAGAGGAAGAAATGAAGGAAGATGAAGACGAGCCTAAAGTCGAGGATGTAAAAGATGAAGATAAGGACAAGAAAAAGAAGAAAAAGATCAAGGAAAAGTATGTTGAAGACGAGGAGCTCAACAAGACGAAACCTATTTGGATGCGTAATCCAGATGATATAACTCAAGAGGAGTATGGCGAGTTCTACAAAAGCTTAACCAACGATTGGGAAGACCATCTTGCTGTGAAGCATTTCTCAGTGGAGGGTCAACTCGAATTCCGCGCGCTGCTCTTCGTCCCAAAACGCGCTCCATTCGACCTGTTTGAGAGTCGCAAAACCAAGAACAACATCAAATTGTACGTGCGACGAGTGTTCATTATGGACAATTGCGAGGACTTGATTCCTGAGTATCTCAACTTTATTAAGGGTGTCGTCGATTCGGAAGACTTGCCGCTTAACATTTCTCGTGAAATGCTGCAACAGAATAAAATTCTGAAAGTCATCCGGAAGAACCTTGTTAAGAAATGTTTGGAACTCTTCGATGAAATCGCAGAGGACAAAGACCAATATAAGAAATTCTATGAGCAATTCAGCAAAAACATTAAGCTTGGTATCCACGAAGATTCTCAGAATCGCAAAAAATTATCCGAATTGCTCCGATATCATACTTCGGCATCGGGCGATGAGATGTGCTCATTCAAAGACTATGTTTCGAGAATGAAAGAAAACCAGAAATTGATTTACTTCATTACTGGTGAATCGAAAGAGCAGGTTTCGAATTCAGCCTTCGTCGAACGAGTTCGTAATCGAGGTTTTGAAGTTGTTTATATGACCGAACCCATCGATGAATATTGCGTGCAGCAATTAAAAGAATACGACGGAAAGCAATTAGTATCAGTCACAAAAGAAGGCTTGGAACTGCCGGAAGACGAAGAAGAAAAGAAGAAACGCGAAGAAGACAAAAAGAAATTCGAACCGCTGTGCAAAGTGATTAAAGACATTCTCGACAAACGTGTAGAAAAGGTGGTTGTCTCGAACAGGCTGGTTACCTCGCCTTGTTGCATCGTCACCTCGCAATATGGATGGAGCGCAAATATGGAACGTATAATGAAGGCCCAAGCTTTAAGAGACACAACGACAATGGGTTACATGGCGGCGAAAAAGCATCTTGAAATAAATCCCGATCATCCGATTATTGATAACCTCCGTCAGAAAGCTGAAGCTGATAAGAATGATAAGTCTGTGAAAGACTTGGTGATGTTGCTTTTTGAAACATCTTTGCTCTGCTCCGGCTTCTCATTGGAAGATCCTCAGTCACATTCCTCTCGTATCTACAGAATGATCAAACTTGGTCTTGGTATTGACGAAGACGAAGCCACAGGAGTACCGGAATCAACTGCCGCGACGGATGATATGCCGCCACTTGAAGGCGCCGAAGATGATACCTCAAGAATGGAAGAGGTCGATTAGAGTGGATAGGCTATTTATTTAGATTTTTGTTTAAAATTTCAGTTGTATCGAAATGATTCTCATAACTCATTTAAATCTGTAAAGATTCGTTTAAATAAATACTTAATAAATGTTTTAATGGCAGCTGTTCTGATGTGTAAATAGAATGGTCAGAATAATCAATCAATCAATCAAAAACTTTATTTTAAAAGGAAAATCAGTTTAGTCGTATGACTATTCTTCCACCGATTCCTTTAAGTGAAAATATTAAATTACAAGTTTAGTTAAAGTTTAAGTTTAGAGTAGTGAAGTAGTAATGAAATTAATGAGTTAGAAGGTAATTTTTTAGCTTTTTCTTGAATTCATCGGCTCTTAAGGCCCGAATGTGATAGGGCAAGCTATTCCACGTTTTAGCACCTTTATAAAAGATTGTATTGATGCAGTATTGATATTTACACAGTGGCAATTCCAGTGTCAAGTTATCGGAACGAGTCTTACAGTAAGTTTTCTTTTTGAAAATATTACTACCATTTTCCAAAGATTTGCAAATAAAAGTGCAAGTATGAAGCGATACGATATCATTAAATTTCAAAATTTCGAGGTTACTTGTACTTGACAATGATGAAAATATTTTCATGAAATTATTTTGAGTTTCTTCAATAAGATATAAATGCTTTCTATATGTATGACCCCAAATTTCAATACCATAGCTGATTTTTGACTCAACCAATGCA